>NDGN011159883.1:0-16204 GCA_002564285.1 Tympanoctomys barrerae | reverse complement strand
AATTTAATTTGAAACTGTCTCATTGCTATTTGTCTCTCAATAAAATTATGGAAAAAATAAAAGACATATCTAAAAAAAAAAGAATCAGATGTGGAAATAGCACAAAATTTAAATAAAAGTCCAACTCCAACAACAGATGACAATGGAAAAGATGAAACATAATGTGCAATGTTCTAAGAAGTTAAAATAATAAGACAAAATATGAGGGCCAGTGGTATAGCTCGGCAGAGTGAGCACTTGCTTAGGTAAGCACAGGGGCTGGGGTTCGATTTCTGGCACCGCATGCCATGCTGGCCTTGCCCGTGGTTGCACTGAGACATCAATAGAGTCTGGGCATGGTGACACATGCCTGTAATCCCAGCACTATGGAGGCAGAAATCAGGAGGATCACTATGAGTCTGAGCTGTGTAGTGAGATCCTGCACACACACACAAAAAAAACCTTAAAAAAATAAGACAAAATATAATAAAACAAAAAGATGGAAATATGGGAAAATGGAGTAGCAAAAGAATGACACAAGATTTAAAATCTGGAGAAAATGAGAAGAAAAGAAGAGACGAGAGAGATAAAATCCAATTAAAGAGATAAAACAATAGCAAAAATCAAATTGAAGTATGAAAAATAAAATAAAATTATAGAAGATAGGAGATAAATATAGTAAAGATGAAGGAAAAGAGAAAACAAAAAGAAAGGACAAAACTAGAAATAAAAACAAAACACCATTCAGAAATTACTTCTAAGAAAAGAACCTAGGGGGTCAGGGTGATGGCGCAGTAAAATAAGCACTTCCCCGGCAAGTGCAAGGGTCTGAGTTCATTCCCCAGTTTCTTCTAAAAAAGAAAAGAACCTAGCTTGGAGAAGTGTCTCACCAGCTCCTATAATATAAGAATATGTGGGGTCTTCAGGGTATATTGAGACTTTGCCAGTTTTTCTTTCTTTCTTGTATCAGTCCTGTTAGGATAATATACAGCTCACATTGTCCATTTCTTGCTGGACAGTCTTAGGAAATGTTGACTGTCTGACTGGAATATTTTCTCTCCAGAGGTCTCATTTATGTACCTTGGGGCTGCGACACATGAAAGAGTACTAGGACCCTTTCTAGCTCCTCTAGCTTTGGGGGTTTTGAACATGCAGAGACAGTGTTCGTGTTCTCATGGGGTCCTTTAGTGTTTGCGCTGGAGAGGAAGCCTCATGTCGAGCCTATTTACTGTTCACAATTATGTGATCCCTGTCTGTTGTGTGTATTATCAGCCTGGCTGTGTCTAGACAGTACATGGGCAGCCTGGCAAAGGACTAAACTCTGAAGGTCTTTCCTTGAGAAGCCTCAGAGGAGGGCAAGAGGAATTAAACCTCCAAGTCTTATGCTGAAAAGGGCATCTCTATGCCTTACAGTCCTTGCAGATCTTTTATTCATTGCCTTCATTTTGGATTCATCCTTTACCGACTTATCTGCCCTTCCTGGTTTTATTTAGATGTATGTGTGATTCCATTTTACCTTCTGTGTTAGCACATAGCTTGTGAGTCACCCGCTCCAGCTCTGTCCTCTGGAAATTGCCTTCCGCTCTGAAGCACACAGTTCAGGCTCTTAGTCACTGAGATCTGGATCAGGGAGCACTGTGCTCCCCACTCTCCTCTCCAGCACAGCCTGTGCTCCTCGCTGCTCGCATCCCTCAGGCAGCTTCTCCTGCCTGCTTGAGCCATGGCTATATGCTGTGGCCTCTTCTCACATGGCCAGTGTGGCAGGGCAGCCACAGGGACACTAAGTTGTGCTCTCTATGCCTTCTAATGCTCAAAGGAATTTAGTCCCTAATAACAAATACAGCTCCTTTCTTGATGGATTCAAGTTATAACCCTCTGGGTGTTTTCAGAGTGATACAATGGATTTCATCTGCAAGGATGGCTTTCTGTGGTGGTGAAGTTGCTCTCAGATGAAACCTCCAACTGAAATAAATGCATGGATAGATGTCATATTTCTATTGCAGGTGTGGATTCTGGTCACTTGTTAGGACTGAGGGATGATTACTTTCCCCAGACAATCTTATTCTAGCAAAGTTCTGTTCTTTACTGCAAAGGCTGGAGCACATTATGAATTGCTCTCTACCATTCTTGGTGTTGTCTTTCCAATTTTCAATTTGTTTGCATTTTTATTTGTCCCCAGAGTTCTTCCCACTTGCCCTCTGTGGGACATAGTTTCTCCATTGTTACCCTAACTCTTCTCATTCTCAGAGCTGCACGAAAGACTACTTCATGTCAGCCCCCCTATATCTATCTAAATCTACCTTTTCATTGATTTTTATTAATTTTATTACAGAGAATAGACCTTGTATAAATCTTATTCTTTAAAATATTCAGGTTTTTTTGGGCCTGATCTACCTTAATAGTGATTGAGTGTTGCCTTTGAGGGGTATGTATTTTATCGCGGTTGAGTAGAGAATTCTACGACTAGAATTAGATAAAAGTTCATTGCCAGAAGTCATGTATATCTATTCCGACTTTCTGACCTAAGACCTATCAACTACTGATAGAGGGGTGTTGATGCCTGTGCCTGTAACAAGAGGTTTGACTATTTCTCTTGTTAGTTCTATCAGTTTTTGCTTTATGTATTGTGTTGATGCCTTATTGTGTTTGGAGAATTAGCTGTCCTAAAATTATGCAATAATCTTCTTTATCCTAATACTTTTACTATCTTCAATCTTTCTTTTGAATATGGCTTATGTGAACTTAAAACAACTACTAAAGCATTCTTTTGACTGGTGCTCATATGTCCTCATTACTTTGTTTTAAACCTATCTAAAAGATACCTTCCACTAAAGTGCATTTCTTGTAGACAACATATCTTTAGGTCTTTTTCTCTTCTTTTATATTTAATCTATTTTACCAATTCTGTTTTTCATTTGATATTTTTAGATCATTGAAACTTAAAGTGCTTATTGTTATAGGTGAATTATTATTTACTATATTTTAGGACATTCATTCATTGCTATTTTTCTCTGTGTCTTCTTTCTCCCCATTTATCTGCCATTCATAGTTTTAATTAAACATTTGCATGATTCTCTTTTATCTCCTCTTTTAATATGTAGATTATTATATTTTTAATGTTTTATAATGGCTTGCCTCAATTTGACAAAGGAGATTCTTAATTAAATCTATATCTACTTTTTAAAACAATATCTCACTTTAGATACAGTTCACCAAGTCAGAACCTCTTTAACTTTTGTTTTCCTTGTTACATTACTTAATAATCAATTTTGGCTGCTGTAATAAAATTATAGACTTAAGAACTGAACAACAGGAATTTATTTTGTCTCAGTTTGAGAGCCTAATATGTCCAAGATGAAACTGCTGGCCAATATGTCATCTGCTTTTCCTGAGCAGCACAAAATATGCTAGAGCAATCTGATTTTTGCATTATAGAATTTCATGTGAAAATGTGGAAAGTATCTATCCTTTTTAAGTCTTTCACAAATACCCCATAAATACAGGTGCAAAAGGCTTTTGGTTTTGTACATTAAATACGCTTGTTACATACGTTATGACAATTAGCTATCATTTATACTTACAAATCTATTGAGTATTTGAGGGCTTATTTATTGCTGAATTTGCTGAAGTGTCAGGCCCTCTTTTCTAAGTAAGAACTGATTGAATTTGCTTTGAAATGCCAGGAAATGTTTTGAGAGCTGCTGGCTCTGCTATTTTAAAGAGAATATCTAGTGTCCAGTTAATAGTGTAGGCATTGACTATGAGGGACACAATTTATTCCCTTCTCATTTTAAAGGATTTTCTCATGTTAAAGATATAAATTTCATGTAAAAGAGGAAAATAAATCATTCTGACACTACAACTGAACCTGCAGCAAATTCTATTCAGACTGCAACAGCACAAGTTGGAGACCTACTGGAATGAATTAGAAGTGCTGATTTGATAGATTTTGCTAGTAATTGGGAGCCAAAAATAGTGCTAGAGCTAGCCACAAACCAGTGGAGAAGTGTGGCAGCTTCTCAAGTCTCTTAAAAATACTTTAGCAGATGTTTTAGATTATATTAATAATTTAAAAGCTTATTCATATATATAGTAGATAGTTTAAATAGACTAATATACAAGAGCACATTTAAAAGAGAAACTCATCTTTAAGTTATGTGGCATTATAAAGTGATCGTTGCCCTGCTCTTATTTACATTTTAATTTCATTTTTCTATGGGTTTATTTTAGAGATGGTAATTCAAGTACAATTTTCAAAAGTGATTGTACTTTAAAATCTAATTTATTTCTGGCTGAGTATTATGCACTGTTTATGACATACTTCCAGGACAATTCAGAACCCAAAAATGGCTCGGTTCCTTTAGAGTGATTTGCCAATTTGGTAATGAAATTATTTTAAATGGAATAAACTTAAGACAAAAATCAGCACAGAAACTTAATTATTCTTAAAGGAGCAGACAAATGTAAAACAAATCATATACCAAACCAGCCAAAGATAAAACTTCTAGTCATTTATGACTTTGGCAGAATTTTTACCATTTCTTGGATTGTCTCAGATTCCAGAATTGCCACTGAAATTTTATAGAGGAGCCCATGCGCCTTAATTTATGACTGGGATATAGATATACTTAGGAAAATATTGTTCACCTAGGTGAAAAAAATAAACCAACCAAAGGAAAAATGGCAAAGTAAGTTTTATGTGCTGTAATAACTAGAAAATTATGGCTAAATTCATGCATACATATGGCCACTTTCCACCTAAAAATTCAAGATGCATGAGTCTCTCTGCACAGAGACCGACACTTCATCATTTTCAGGCTTGGCAAGAACAGTCTCCCCAAAGTAACCAGCCCTATCTTGTTTGCCCACTTCTAGAATTATGTTTGACTGGTGTTATTTCTCAAAGCCGCATCTCAATTTGTGTTCTGGGCTTCACTGGAAAATGCTTGATGCAGCCCAACGTTCCTGTGTACAGCCCTGAGCGTGAAACTTTCCAGAAAAATGAAGACTGAATTCAAAATGAAAATAGATTACATCGATAAGAGCTATGGTGGAAAAATAATCTTCTGATCAACAAATGTGCATTTGCACTGCATGTAACGAGCATGGAAGGATCTTTGGACATTGTCATGCAGCACTACTCCTGTTATGCCAGGCGTGGTACAGGTTTCTGTTCTAATCACTTGCACTCAAGACGGTCTCCATTGTGTCTTAACAGATGGAGAGCTATGTATACCAGAAGGAGTTAATACTCTGTAAACTTGTTAATACTCTACTAGAAGAATAGAAAGGAATGGCAAATGAGCCCTAACTTCAAAGTATTACATAGCTGTGGATAAAAGAGATCATTTAGAGCTGTTTTAGCACATAGTCTATGAAGGTGAAAAATATTTTGAACAACAAAGGAGAGCTTACTCGTGCTCCAGTGTAAGATACATGGTCATCGGGGTATGGGAGAAAGTCTTGCTTGTGGCTTTTTCCTGAAGGTACAGCTTTAGAATTTCAAAGGTTTATCTTGGAATCATCTTTTTCTAAAAGGGAAAACAAAAAAAAGCAATTATAGTGAACCAGGCAATAAGAAATTATTTTTTTAGCTGTATAAAATTTAAAAACCCTACAGGTTCGTGATTGATAATTTATACAATTGTATTATCTGCTAACTCAGTAAAAATTTGTGTGAAAAAGGGTCAGAGATTAGTTTCAAAGTTAAATGTCAGAGCTACTAAGCCCAGACAAAACTATAAGCAAAAATGGAAACTACATTTTGATGAAGGAATTAGTATCTGTTTAGATACCCTGACTTTTCATGCATTGTTGTCTATAGACGCTCTGCATTCATCATGAGAGTTTGCCTGTGTATAGATGATAAATTAAGTCTCAAAGAGACTAGGGTTGCAAATTTATGAGTTACTAAGCAGATTTTTAAACTCAATAATTTTGCTTACAGTAGCAGTTATTTTCCATGGTTTATTCTTTTCTTTCTGTAACTGTGTGACACACAGTATCCCATAAAGGACTAGAGCACACACTAAAGAGCCAGGTGCACAGGGGCACACTTTGTCACTTCTCTTGTGTGTGTTCTGGTACATCGTGCCCACCCACAGTGAATTTTGGTGTAGCCATGTGTAAAAATGTAGGTAAATCATACCATCTCAGAAACTTGCTGAAAGGATTATAGGCAATAATGGTGTAGTAGACAAAAAATATGCAAATAAAGAGAATGCATATGATGGAAAAGTTATTAAGTTCTACATGCAGGACACAAATGCTGAAGATTTCTGGAAGACTGAGTATAGACATATGATGTGATTTACAACTCACAAATATGAAAATAAAGAACCTGTTCTGTCTATTTGGAAACTACAGAGGTGAAGTCAGTATGATAGTATGCAAGTCACTGGGCCTTTTCTCACTCTACCATGCTTAACTGTCTGTTTTTTTTTTTGATATCAGGAATCAAACTCATGACCTTGCATTTGCCAGGCAGGTGCCATGCTGGCTAAGCACAGTATAGAAATAGAAACAGAACAAAGATAGAAATCGTGACCTTCTTTAATCTTGTGATGGTATGAATGCAATAAAACTGATGCATATGTTAATAGCACCAGGAGGGACTTTGAAAGTAGTTGCATTTATACCTGTGTCATGAGGGGCAGGATTCACCAGAAACAGAAAAGTGACCTACTTGGACAGCTAATTGCCCAATTATCTTACTCTGCTTCTCAAGAGGCTGGGTTATTTAACTGGCATTTTGTTGCCACATTTTCTAGAGATGAGAAAAGAAAAACTTACCATGGTTAGTGCTTCTCTCTGGGTTACTCAGTAGTCTTGCTTACTTTCCTTAGCTTCTCTTGCAGAAACGTTACTGCTGATTAGAAGAGAGGGATACTCACTGTATTATTTGGCCATGTTACAGAACAGCAAGAAGCTCAAGCTTTGGTGTCAGATACATCTGGAGAAGGGTGCCTGATCTGCAGCTTGCTCCTGAGTCTCTGACATTGGTTGAAACATTTTCATTCAATAAGCCTCAATTATCTATAGAAGAGGGAAAAGGGGAATGACAATGATAATACTTACCTCGTGAGTTGCTCTGTAAAATAAGTGGAATAAGTGGTATAAACAATTGATATTTAACTTGGTACATAGTAATAATAACTGAATAGGAATTATTACATCAAGATTTTACTCATAAAATCTTTGAATTGTATTCCCAATAAGAGGAGATATCAAAGGATTTAAATCCATTGCAGTTTTTTTTTTGGTTTGTTTTTTGGAATTTAATTCAAGGTCTACAGGGTCTCACCACACAGATCAGACTCATAGTGCTTCTTCTGGTTTCAGCCTCCTAAAATGGGATTACAGGCACATAATCCCAACGACCAGTTGGTGTAGTCACCACTCCCAGTCTCAATCACTATTTCAGTGTGCCCCACCAGTGGGGCTGGCACGGCACACTGGGGATTGAACCCTGGTTCCTGTGTCTGCCTAAGCAGGTGCTTTAATCAATTAAGCTAACTAGCTGAACTTCATCACAGTTCTTAGTATCTCTTTCTGTTGCAATTTAGTCTCTGCTTATATATTGCAAACTAACTGAATTAGCATAAAACAATATTTTAAAAATTATCATCTTTCACAGCTGCACTGCTTGAAACAGAATTTAAAAGCAAGCTACTAGGACAGTAACAATAATGAATGTATTGCATATTGTTATCTTCATAGCAGTTATTCAGAATATAAGATAAAGACTGAAATATTATGCAAACACTATAAGCACAAATCTTTCCTTACAATGAACTAAGAGAAACTATCTGTATAACTCTCTTAACATCTGTATCATCTAATATCTACATCTATCTATATCTATATCTATATCTATATTTATATCTATATCTATCATTTCCCTTCCTTTTTTTCCCCTTTCTCCTATCCCAGTTTTTCTTTACTTCTGGACAGTTTATCTATAAGAGTCTCAAGTTTATGCTTCTTTATGGTTGAGTGGTACTCAGTTACACAAAATTTTAGTATGTATTATTTTTATCTATTCCTTGGTGGGGCATTTAGGTTATTTCAAATATTTAATGATGACAAATTGTGCTCCTGTAAATATGGGTGTGCATATATCACTGTGGTATGATGTTTTAAATTCTTCTGGAAAGAGACCTAGATGGGAAACAGATAGGTTAAATGAAATACTTAAACCTAGATTTTGAGGAATCTCCACACTGTTTTTCACAATGGTCTGCATTCCCACCAGCAGGGGAGAAGAGTTTCCTTTTCTCACAGCCTCATCAGCATTCATTATTGGTTGATTTCTTGATGATAATTATTCTTTCTGGAGTGAGTTGGAATTTCAGTGCTGACTTAATTTGCATCTCTCAAATGACCAGTGGTGTTGAACATTTTTCATGCATTTGTTTGCCAAGTCCTGCTCCCTGGCAGTGGTGCTCAGAGACCTTGATTGTGCCTTCAGAGACAAGCTGTGTTTCTCTATGAAATGGCTTCAGTTTGCTGTGTAAGTGCAAAGGCACAGAAACTTCTTTTCCGACAACATCGGTGCATTCAGGGTGGCATGGCCATAGACAAAGAGACCTCTTTTTATACTGAACTGTGTCTATTCTTTTTATTCCAAGTTGACACAATGCCATATCATTCTTGTTATCAAAGTATGATTCATTTCACTAAACAGAAGACATATGTTCAGTTTTCTCAAGCCAATGGCCTTTTGCTATGGCCTGGCTATAAATCTACTGCCCTATAGTATAGTATCTTTAAAATTCTTAGAAATATTTTTACTTGCTTCAGGAGCTGTGTAGTATCTCCTTAAAATTTTGAAGCCTTAACAAAGGGTGCGAAATCCAGGCTCTTGATGTTAATTTTACCCCGAGGCAACATTTTGCTGCCAGATCTCAGATTTAATGTTCTACCTGGGTCTATTTCACACCTTAAGAACTGTGCTATTATGAAAAACAGGTTAAAAAATTCTGTTTTATAGTTTTAGATTCTGCTCAAAATCAAAACAATTCTCTCTCCCTTTCTGTGTGTTAACATATACACTTAAAAGAAATCACTTGCTTGAAAATGTAATTCTCCATGGCTATAACTTTGAGGTACATTTTTTTTATGATACCACAAATAAAAATTTCACTGAACTTCCTGTCAGTATGTTCCAAACTATTTTTTCCATTAGGCAATGTAATTTCCTCCCTATCATTTTAGCTCCGTGAACAGTCTTCTTGGGCCCCTCCAAGAGTATGCTCACTGACTAGTACTGAACTGATGGGAGACATTTTAAGTTTTTATTACAACCCTAAAACACCTCTAGATACCAAATTTGTTCTGGTTACATGTTAACACATAATAACTACAATTTGTGATTGTAAACAACAGTTTATGATTATCTTTTATAACTATGTTTGGGCTGGACTCCCTTGAGTGTTTCTCCCTTGGGATTTGCATCCAATAGCAGGTGGATGTTAGGTGAGGATCAGATCATTTGAAGTCTCAACTCACTGCTCCTCCAGGAGGCTTCCCCATCATGATTGACAGGTCAGTAGGCCTGGTGACTGAGACCAACTCCTTCTGTGTCACTTTATATTTCTAAAACATGGTGATGAGGTTGTGAAAGAGTATTTCAAAAGTGTGCAAAAGGGATTACAAAAGGGATTATGAAGCAAAAATCTCCAGAACAGATCAGAACTGCGCCTGATAAGAGCATTAGCATCAGTATGGCTTCACTTCCACCATGTGCTATTGACCAAAGCAGCTACAGGACCTACCCAAATTAAACGTTATGTAGAGCTGGACCTCGAGTGTTGTTTGGAGATTTGCGAAGTCACCTTGATGAAGATAACAGACAGGGAGAAATTGTGTCACAGCTCTCTTATGTGAGCAGGCCAAGGCTGCATGTTACCATGTTTCTTGTTTTATTTATTCTTCATCATTTCCTTACTGTAATATTTCACTGACTATATCAACTTCAGGAAGAAACACCTGACTAAACTGGTTGCATAGTTTTGGGTGTGGCTGATGGTATTTAATGGAGTCAGAAACCCTTCCCTTGGACGACTTGTTGCATAAGGGGGAAATGAAGGAAGGTTGGCTTGTGCTTCTTCAGGGGAGCTCAGGTGTTGATCTGCACTTTGGACCTTGACCTCTGGCTTCCAGCACTGACCCTTTAGCCTTCTGTGTGACTCACACAGGGCAGAGTCACACAGGGCACTGCACAGTGCTCTAGTCCTGTGCAGTCCAGATAGAACCTTTCTACTCTTCCACACATGACTCCATTGGCAGTCATTATAAGCAAATCTTGTAAATTTTTATGTTTCTGTATCTTCTTTTAAATCTGTCTTTATAGTAAGTGCTGACTGATACACTTACTTTCTCCCTCTCCATCCACCTTTGCTTTCTCCTGCAATCCCATCTTGTCCTCATGTAACAGCATGACCCAAAGTTAGCATGATAATTTAGGAAATATTGGGTAGGAAATTCTAGATATCAGAAATGGGTACTGTTTCTTACTGTCTCTCTCTCCAGATACATTTTCTCAATGCTAGTTCACTTCACCTCAAGGGGATTTTAAATTTTAATATTTGCTTGGCTGGGAGAAAGGGTGCACCATATTCACTTTGGCTCTGAGTACTGGTCTAGAGCAAATGAGGCAGGAGAGGATTCCAGATGTGCCATGTCAGATCACGAGCATCATTAGTGCTCTACAGAATGCTTGGGAGCAAAAGTCAAGTGATAATTAATATACTATTTGGATTCCTTTATTTCTTGGTGTGAAGGCCTTTTAGATTCCTCTTGGGAAACTGTGTGACAACCAAGTCAGGAGCAGGTTAATGCAGATTTATGGTAAAAGCTGATGAGATCTTATGAATACCATATGAATAATTCACATAACTTATAACAATTAGTATGAAGCAGGAAAAATGGAACAGTCTCTACACTAGACAAAATTATGGTCCTTCCATGCAGTGTTTCTATAAGAAATGTGAGAATTATAGATCTTCAACTCATCTAATGATATTTCAAAAGACTTTTGATGAGTTTGAGTGTGTTAAAAAAGTATTGTTGTGAAAATATACAAGAAAGATTACTGGTAAAGGAAACTATGATTGTCTGTTTTTTTTTTTCGAAGGCATAATAGGAAGTAAAATAAAAGATATGGCACTGGGTAAATTAATTTTTGAAATAAATGTAGTTAAGCAGTTTATTAATCATGAAAAAAATAAAGAATATAGGTAGCTGTCATATATCTAATATGGTGTCATTTAATTAATCTTTTCAGATATTTGGTGTTATTGTTTTATATCCAGGCCTGTCCTAATTGACTGAGACATAATGCTTGGCATAGCAGAGATACTGTCCTTTTCTGAAAGAAATAGGAATCAAGCAAATGAGTCAGAAAAATCAAGTAATTATGGGAAAGTGTGATGAATTTTCTAATCAGGAATACGGGCTACTAAGAGAGAGAGGTAATGGTTGTATGAGAGCAGACTTAATAGGATCAGAGTCTTTGAGAGGGAAGTGTATTTATGAGATCTGAAATATGAGTAATAGGTAAAAATGGCAGGGATATGGAAAGAGAATTTTAGTTAGAGGAAATACCAAGTCTGATACCCAATTAGAACCATGTGCAGGTGACAGTATGGAACATTCGATGAAATGAAAGAGCTCTACTGATGGCTAAACAGTTGGTCCATTTTGTTCAGCTCTGTGATTCACTGGGTCGCAGTGGATTAGGATAGATGCTAGAAACTCCAAGGCAAGCTCTGAAGGACCAGCATCAAGTCACAGTGTAGCTACATCCAAGAATTTCCTAGTATGCCCAAACCTGAGTTGAGTCACACAGACAGAGGAACATTTGAGGTTAATGGGGCTTGTGTAAAGCTTGCCTGTAGTTTGTTGTTCCTACTCCTGCCTATTCTTTTTCGGTACCTGGGATCAAAATGATGACCTTGAACTTGTCAGGCAGGCATTGTGCCATCAAACTATATTCCTGGCCTCACTTCTTATTTTACCACATGTGATGTTCTTGTACCTAAGGGAACCCTGTATAACTTTGATGGAATCAAAACAATTGCTTTATAAGATTTCTTACATTTTTAAATTTTTGTTACATATCTTTGTGTCAGATGTATCTTTCACCTTTGAACACATTTTTACTGTGTCAAATACTGTAATAATAAAAGTACTTGTTAAATGTCTGGTTTGTTATTTTAGAATCATGAATATGTAAATTAATATCCATAACAAACAGGAAATGCAAGACACAAGAGTAGGAGCAACTTGTCTGTAGTCACCATAGCTAGAATATGGTTAGGCTAAGTTTCATGTGTTTACTTGACTTCAGATTTCCACTCTTAATCGTGATTCTAAAATATCTATCTAATTTTAGATAGAATTTCGTGTGCAATAGCTTCATTTCTAATTTAAGAAGCATAGTGGAAAGATAAAAGCAGAGAAGAGGAAATTAGTAACAAAAAAAGGAAACAGAAGAAACTTTCTCTGAGCTTAAAAAAGAAGTGTTTTTCTCCAAATGTCACCTCAGACATTTTAGTGAAATGTATTTGGTTAAATAATGTTTATGCTTTGGATAGGCTAAATGATGTCTACATACATATGTATAAATAAATATATATACATATGTATAAATATATATACATATATACTAAAAATAAATTGTATTTTTAAAAGTTGATTGATAACATATTTTTGTCACAAGTCCCATAAATAAACTTGGTGAGACAATGACTGCAGAATTTAGAGTTAACTAAGGTGATCTAGGACTTTTCTTCATAGACAAACATTTATCTTATTTGAGATGTATCAATGGAAGGACTTAAAAACCAACACATACTTCATGAAACATCTCAGAAACCATAAATTCAATCCAACCAAATAGGAACCAACCAAATAGTTTAATGCCCTTGAGGTGGGAAAATTTTATGAATAGAAGTGATTGATATGGAGGCAACATGGTTGGATCCAGGAGAAATGAAGGTTGTATAGCAAGCGACCCACTAGAAGAACTAGAAGTGTTAAGTTAGATGCTATGGGGGCTTGTAAACCAAGTAAAAGTTAGCCTAGTTTACTACAAATAGTGGAATGCTGTTATAGCACATTAAACAAAATCAGATTTAGGCTCCAAATCATATCTCTCTGTGAAAAATAGAACTGAAGATGCTCAAAAATGTGTACTTTGGTGTTTGGGACAATAAATTCTGTGTTGAGGGTAAGTAGAGATTTCTGCAAGGGTTCAGAATACTTTAATCTCTGTATTGAACACAAACTTTAGGTGCTTATCAAATTTGTCCCCAAAGTTGACCCATCCTGAACCAAAGTGAACTTGGCCTGAAATATTTTTGTCCTCCCAAAAGGCTCCTGATGGCACCTAGGCCACCCAGTCATGTATCTAAGGTTTCTCAGAGATGTTGGAAGTTTCTTGGTATCATATTAATGCACTGATCACAAATCCAAGGAGATGGAAATATTTGATGGGTCAATTTTGGCTTTGGAATATCACATTCTCCTGATAAATGTTTTCACTAATGTGGTAAAAGATTAGCACAGAGGGCACTGAAGTACTTTGAAGCTAAGAAGTGGCTGTCCTCTCCAGACAAAGATTAATAGTGGGGGAGGTTGCGCTGGGCTTGCTAATAATACTGTTTCTAAAATGCTCTTGGAATGCCAACTGTTAGAGACAAGGTGAACCCTGATTGCTGCCAGAATAGTAATAAAAATGATTAGATCTGCAGATATCTGTAAAACAGCCAATAGAACATTCTGTTCTTTTGGCAATCAAGACAGCTAGTCAACTGGATTTATATTCAATTTTTATAATCAGAAAAAAAATCAGAACTAGAAAACACAAGTCTAACGTTAGCTGGCACATGGAGAATGTCATATCCTCAAACATTTTTTATATCTGTACAAGTTTACAGATCCAATGTTCAATAAGGGAAAGTTAGATCTTACAAGTTGATCAAACATGTAGGTAATAAATGTTTCTCTGAACTTTACTGGAAGGTTCCTGATGAAATTCCTCAAAGTAAGTCTGCTTTAGAGAAAGAGGAAAAAACTCAAGTTTTTCAATATGTTTGTTAAATACTGTTCACTAAATACAGATGCCAAAAGGTACAAAGAAGAGCCTAAGTCATAATGGAGTTAGGATAACCTTGTCTTACTGAGTTTAATAATTTTGTAGACCTAACTTGTACTATTCCCACTTTTCTAGTTTTTAATGAGCTAAGTCAATCTAGCACTTGAAGGAAGACTCATGGTGGTTCTTTGGTCATTAAAGTAAGACTCATAGGACATTAATATAAAACATATCATCAAAATGAGGCTGAAAGGGTGAGGTGGAAGTAAAACTGTAAACCTTCCCTCCCAACAGGAGAGTAAAATAGAAGGAAAAGTATATATCTGGAAGAACTACAAGTATTACCAAAAAAGACTTAAGTTACGTAGGATAGTGTGAAATCCTTTTCTCATTTAATTTTCCTCTCTGTTTTCAGTGCAACCAGATGGAATAACTTGGCAATGGTTCACTAGCAGGTAGTAGCCCCAATTATAGGTGCTGTAGCAGAAATAACAAATGGGCCAGGAGATAGCACAGTGGCATAAGTGCCTGTCTGGCAAGTGTAAGGCCCTGAGTTCAATCACTGGTTTTAAAAAAAGGAAAAGAAATGGCATATGTTATGGAAATAACTACATAGTTCCTGGTTTAACTCTGTGGTATTGATTGGTAAGTGACTTACTCTAACATAAATAATTATTTATATATAAATTATTTAAGTCATATATGCAAAAAAAGTAAACTCATTAATGTAGTTGAGAACATAGGATGGCAGACTGAAGAAAAGATAAAAGGAACAATGTTTCTATGAGATTCTACTAATACAAAAGTCAAAAGCAGTTCATCGAAGGGCTGAAGAATAGACCACTGTGAAAATTTTGACCATAATGAGTTTAAAGAGACATAAATCACATTTTAATAGAGGAAGAGAGAAGAAAATGAAAAGGAGAAGAGGAGAAAAGAGGAAAAGTGAAGTAAAATAAAGTAAAGGTACTTCCATAAAAGAAAAATCTGTTTGAACCTAAAGGACATTTGGCTGAAGAAAATTTCAAGGACTGAACTAGAGACATTAAGATTGGTTGCATAAAAATATAAAAATAATGCAATATATGTAAGTAATATTTGGTAAAATGTAAACAGATATTTAATATAATATGAATTATAATTGCTTTTTATATGAAATGAAAATCAATCATAGGAATAATTGGAAACTCGCAATGAAAATATCACAATAGTTGAAGACGAAGTAGGATTTGAAGGAGTTAAAAGACACCACAGTGATAATAAGGAGGATAACACTGATTTAATTTTGGATTAAAATCTAATTATTAATGTTGGAGTTTTAAAGATAAAGACCTAAGCAAAGAAATTAGTCCATAATGTGCAATGAATAATGTTGTGGATTGTGACTACATGCCCTTCAAAGTCTCATGCAGTCATAGGTGGGGGCTTTTTCAGGGCTGGATGGATCTTGCTTTGACTAAAGGTGTGAGATTAATGGATTAGTCCACTGATTGATTGGTTTGACAACTGTCCTAAGCCTGGTAGCCTAGGCAGACTTTAAAGGGTGCAGAAAGGAGCTGCTGAACTTGTGTGGACGTGCTTCTTCACTGCTGAGCTGCTACATGCTACCCACCACAAACAGTTCTTCCTCTGTGATGCCTGTGGGCCATGCATGCCACCTTGTCCTGGAGCCCCTAGGAACTGTGAGCCAAATAAGCCTTTCCCATTTTAACTCTGAATGTTGAGTGTTTTGTTGAGCAATGAGAAAAGTAACTCCGGTGGATTATCTAATGGTCATTTTGAAACACCCAGATGAACTGAATCACTATGGTGCTGGGTGTGCATGGTCCACCTGCGGATTGTTGCCAACAGCATAAAAGCAGAACTGGAAGGGAAGATGAGGTGCTGCTGATTCTACTGGAGAAGTTCGTCATGGTGATAAGAGCATGATTGTTCTCATTGTTGGAGGAACTTGAATCTTTGCTATCCCTGAGGATGGATGCAGTTCTTGTGGGGGGAGTTTTGGTCTTTATCTTGCACATTGCTTCCTGGCTCAGTGCAGATCCCTCAGCCTGCTAGTATAGATCCTTCATCCTACTGGTTTCACCAGTGATCTTCTGGTCTTCCCAGTGCAGATATTGATAT
>NDGN011159864.1:0-10908 GCA_002564285.1 Tympanoctomys barrerae | reverse complement strand
ACCAAACCTGGTAAATCGTACTATGTGCCTGGCTTGATAAAATTGTTAAAATCGTGGCGAGTAGATGTGAGAGTGGGACTTGGGGCAATCTTTGGAGTTTCTAGATCCTTAGATGAGAAAAAAATTCCTCACCGAGTATTTTACCTTTTGAGCTTTTTTTTTTTTTTTCATTTGCGCCGCTAGTGGGTACTTTAAGGTGAAAAGTGGCTTGGGTCCTACAGGCAGCAGTCCGGGCAGCCCCACAGCTGTCTTAGGCGCCGGGTCACGTGGCTTGAGCCTTGCGCCACCAAAGGTTGAAGGAGGCGGAGTGTGTGTGTACTGGGGCGGTGCAGACTCAGGATTACAGTGGATATTGCATTTGCAGGGACTGTCTGCTATGGAGGCGAATGGGAAGGGGTGAGTACTCTGCTGCTCGCGGTGTGCGTAGCGGGGCTTCTGAGCCTTCCAGCTCAGGAATCTGTCTCTATAAACCCATTTCCTGCAAGTTTTCCTGGTGTGAACTCCTGTTCCTGGTAGCCTGAATTTTCCAACCATGGATTCCTAAGACCTTCATTCCAGGGACTGCCTTGTTGGACTGCATCTCTGAGGCATTCTTTCAAAGGAGACCCCAGAAGTTCCAACTACGTGTTTCTATTCTGAGACTATCAACTCTGATCCCTCTGTTTCCCATCCTGTGGATCTCAGAAACCAGTTTCAGAACCAGCTCATTGGCGGCCCGGTTCCTGATACTCGTTAGTCCTGTGACACTTCCCACAAACTTTCTTACTGGGCTTCTATGCCCACCCTCCAGAGTTCCTAAGCTTAGGAGAGTTGGGAGTATGCACAGGGAAGAGGCCCCTGCGCGGCCCTCCTGTAGTCGTGTGCTCCATCTGATAGGCAGACGGAAAGTGAAAAGGGTGGGGTGCCAGGACTTGTGAGCTGTCCTGGAGCTGGTAGATAACGGGCCAGACTGAATCGCTTAGAACCTGCGCCTTCTGCAGCCTCCAACCTAGCATATTGACATCTATTTTTCACATTGATTTTATCGCCAGATCCCAGAATTTTCCGGAGCTGAAGAATGACACGTTCCTTCGAGCAGCCTGGGGAGAGGAAACAGACTACACTCCAGTTTGGTGTATGCGGCAGGCTGGTCGCTATTTACCAGGTTAGGGGCAAGACTTGGAAGCTTAGTTGTAATTTAAAGCTCTGGAGGATGAAAAGTTGTGTAAGGTCAGGCCAGGGCTCTGACAAGCCTCAGGATTGACCCTTGCCTTCCCTCTCTGCCTGCAGAGTTTAGGGAAACCAGGGCTGCCCAGGACTTTTTCAGCACCTGTCGCTCTCCAGAGGCCTGCTGTGAACTGACTCTGCAGGTGAGGGGTCTAAGAAAGATAGATAAAGTTTACTCCCTCAGTTTGCCACCTAGCAACTTATTTCCTGTTCTCTACAGCCACTTCGTCGTTTCCCCCTGGATGCTGCCATCATTTTCTCCGACATCCTTGTTGTACCCCAGGTACCCATTTAAACCTGATCCTGGAATGAGAAAAGTGGAAAAGGCTTTGGAAGTACTATCAGTCTTGCTAAGGTTCAGGATTAGCACTTATTTTAACTGGATAGAAGGAAAAATAAAGGCGGAAAGATGGAATCTTATCTTTTCCCTTTCCTTCCAGCATGGGCTAAACTTTTCCTCCTGGAATTCCACTTTGGGAACTGAAATGTTTTATCCCTCTCTAGGCATTAGGCATGGAGGTGACCATGATACCTGGCAAAGGACCCAGCTTTCCAGAGCCATTAAGAGAAGAGCAGGATCTAGAGCGTCTGCGGGATCCAGCAGCAGTGGCCTCTGAGCTGGGCTATGTGTTCCAGGCCATCACTCTCACCCGGCAACGGCTGGCTGGGCGTGTGCCACTGATTGGCTTTGCTGGTGCCCCGGTAACATGAGACAGGGCAGGGAATGGGGATTAGGATCACTCTGGCAGTTCTGGTATAGAAAAAGGAAAAGAAATGTCTGTCTTCTACACTGTGATATCTTTGTATTCTTCTGTAGTGGACCCTGATGACATACATGATTGAGGGTGGCAGCTCAAGCACCATGGCTCAGGCCAAGCGGTGGCTCTACCAAAGACCTCAGGCCAGTCACCAGCTGCTTCGCATCCTCACAGATGCTCTGGTGCCATATCTAATAGGTCAGGTGGTTGCTGGTGCCCAGGTAAGTCCTGTGAGAGAGGCAGATGGTGGGGTTTAGACTATTAAGGACCAGAAGCAATGGTCTCCTAAACTAGGAAGGATAGAGGACTTAGCTTGACCTCCAGAGATCTGACTGGAGTAGCCAAATCCACCAGAGGAGCTTAATGAATGTTCTGAACATGTGAAGACCAAAGCTAGCATTGGGGTCTGGAGAAGGTAACTCAGACTGGAACTGATATTAACAAGGCTCAAGCAGTACCAGAGCTTAAAGTTACTTGGGGAAATGAAGACACATTTCTGTACGAGGGGGCTGAGATTTTCTTTGTGTTGTTAATGTAATTTCTTTCACTATCTTTTAACCTAGGCATTACAGCTTTTTGAGTCTCATGCAGGACATCTTGGTCCACAACTCTTCAACATGTTTGCATTACCCTACATCCGTGATGTGGCCAAGCGTGTAAAAGCTGGGCTGCAGGAGGCAGGCCTGGCACCAGTGCCCATGGTGAGGATTGAGATAGGTTGAGTGAAGATGATTCTGTAGAGCTTTAAGGGTTAAGTTCTGCATGGACTGAAGTGACCACTTGAGGGCAGCAGAAGCACAGCCAAGAAAGGTGGCACAGCTAGGCTCTATGTCACCTAAGAGATCTGCTCTGTCCTCCAGATCATCTTTGCTAAGGATGGGCATTTCGCTCTGGAGGAGCTGGCTCAGTCTGGGTACGAGGTGGTTGGGCTTGACTGGACAGTGGCTCCAAAGAAGGCCCGGTGAGTGCTGGAGGGCTAGGTTTTTTTTTTTTTAAAGTGGGTGGGGTTACCAAGTATGCAATCTCCAGAATGTGGCACTCGCTCTTGCTTCTAGGAAGCTTGTGGGGAAGATGGTGACCCTACAGGGCAACTTGGACCCCTGTGCACTGTATGCATCCAAGGTAACAACTGGGGTCTCATGTATGTACAAGTTCTCTCTGTGTGCTCTTATGGCTATGAATGTGGTTATATTGTTATAAGTCTCACTTCATTACGCCTATTTGTCCCTCTTCTACTCCATACACATAGCATAAACCCTAGGAAGGAATTTTTGTTGTTCATTTGTATTTATTTAGTGGTTATCCCATATGAGGTAGCTGATAAATTTTGTTGAGTTAACGATTAACACTGAGTAGAAGTGTGCCTGCACGTGTGTGTCCCTATTATGTGTCAGGAGGACAGAGGCTTGCTGACCTTGTCTATAGACAGTGCTCTGTTGGTCCTCAGGAGGAGATCGGGCGGTTGGTGCAACAGATGTTGGATGACTTTGGGACACAACGCTACATTGCCAACCTAGGCCATGGGCTTTACCCTGACATGGACCCAGAACATGTAGGGGCCTTTGTGGATGCTGTGCATAGACATTCACGCCTGCTTCGAAAGAACTAAGGGTACAACTTTTCCTTCAAGTACCACTAACACAGAAATGTTTCCAGAGAATAAAACTTCTCAAGTTAGAATCTAGTTTGTGGTTTTATTTGTTACAGATCTGTGCCCTTAGCCTCAGTGTTAAGTCCATGCTCCCTCCCTGTGGCCTCCTCTGCATCTCTCTCACCAGTGTCACAGGTATCAATGGACATGTGCCATAGCACTTGATTCAGGGCCCTTGCGACCTCCATGCTGTCAGAGAGCCCAGTCTCAGAGCTACCTGGGGTCAGGCAGGGCTTTCTAGCTGTAGAAGCAGTTGACAGATGGAGAAAGGGATGGGGGTCACTACAGGCTATAAAGGCCAAATTGATAGGGCTTTGTGTTTGGGGAAAAAGAGGAATATAGATTAAAGAGGGGCACAGAAGTGGCTAAAACACTTTAGAGTCCTGGAGGGCTTAGTGGGGAGAAGTTAGTTAAACAAGGAGAAGGTAAGGAAACAAAACTTAAGACACCAAAAAAATGGGAAGGACATAGAGAATCAAAGCTAAGTTGTTTAGGATTGGAGACTTTGGACCATACTATGGAGGCCTCTGAAGCCCAAGGGTCCTCTGGCACTAAGCGTTACTCTGCATTCTTTTCTGAATACACTGCAGTTTTCTTACCATGTTGGGACTCTGTCTAGTTTACAGACTTCTATTTCCTAAAACAAGGCTCAAAGGTGCCTACAAGCTCCGAAGCAGCCTTGTATGGAAGGAGGTTCTGTCATTCTGCATCTCTCTAGAGGCCCAACCAGCTCCCTTTTTAAGTTAGAACAATACAAAAGGGAAAGAAAGGCCTCATTTATTGAGAACACAATTTCTACTTTTAAAAAAATGATCTTTTCTGTGATCCATGATTTATTCATAGAAAAGCACTATGAATTCACACACTCACTAAAAAAGGGCCATTGTGATACAGAAATGGGTGTGGCCTTTTTTTTTTTTTTTTTAATCAGCCCATTGGGCTGAGACATCATAGGGGTCCTTGGCTGGAGAGCAAGACTTTAGTAGCTACAAACAGCAAATACAACTTACTGGTCAGTTTGGAGCAAAACAAAACAAAACAAAACCCTCCAACATAAACAGTTTGCTAAAGAAGAAAATAAAGTAGACAGAGAGGTCCTTAGTTCACATTCTAAGCTATACCACCCCTTTCCTATCAAACCCCACCCCACTCCAGAACTAAGACACAAAACAGTAAACACCAAGACAATGATATTCAATTGGCTCTTCTGAGTGTCCACTGCTACCTTCTATAACAATTCTAGGCTGAGCATAGGGGTCAGGAAGGTAGCAGGGACATGATGACACTAGAGGTCAGTTAGGGTTGAGGCGGGTTACCCACCAGGGCCAGAATCTAGGAAGGGAAAGGCTAAAGGCATACCAGCTTCAGCCTCCAAATCAGTACCCAATGAACTGTGACAAAGCAGGTAGAGGAAGCTTGAGGTAGAAAGGCAAGGGAAGAAAGTGAGCATGGGTGAGAACTGTGAAGTTGAAGCATCTAATCTCAGGGCAGAGACACTGGTGCTCAGAAGCTATCTAGAAAGAAGGGGGATAGAGAAAGAACAGAGATGGAACAAATGTCTGACTGGTGAGAGAGGATGAGAGAAATGAAATCTGGCAAAAAAGGCCATCTTCATGCAGCCATTCTTCCAACATGAGTATACAGATGTACCTATGTATAGAAATAACTTGGGTACACACATAAAGATAGATCGATGGATATCAGGCATACACACAAACACATATTCATACACTTGTGTGTGCCCATGTAAACATGGGAAACAGCAAACACACAGAAATCCACACTCCAACACACGACATAGGCATACATGTGTATATATATGTACACAGACACATGTACTTACAGATATACACACACATGGAAGTAGAGATGAAAATATATACTCTGTAACATGAGAGTGACTAGAGCAGATGGCTATTATGAACTGTTGCTTCCCTGACCTTCATCTTCTCCCTGTATTTGTTAATCAGTATTGAGCAGGCTCCTGGGGGAGGCTATTGAGGCAGGAACAGGAGCAGGAGCTTCAGTGTTCTCACAGCTTTGTGAGGCAGAAGTCTAAGTCCAGTCTTGGCCTCTGCCCCTGACCAAACACTGGACTACAGATGCCCTGTGTACAGGCTGGGGTTTCTGCATAGACAAGACTTGGGGATTTATTGTAATTGGCCGCTTCCCACTATCCCCACTTGTCCACTGCCAACAGTATATACTCTGTAAGGGAAACCTGAGAAATGGTAGTGAGTCTCCTCAGAAAACAAGCCTGTCCTCCCACCCAACTATCTTAAGTGCCTATCAAATCAACCAGAATTATAAATAGTTACAACTTTACAATAATTGGCAACACATGTGCTATAGTATTTACAGTATCATAAATGCTTCTGTTTCTCTGGTTAAGCAATCCCTGAGATGAAACAGTGTTCTGTGTTTGCCAAGGAAGAGAGGGCCAATGCCCAGGACACACAGGTTATAGGGGTGTGAGGTGGCATGTTGTGGGGTTTCTTGTCAATCTGTAGGGCCCAGCTCCTCCAAGAACAGTGGGCTGTAGTGAGAAGCTTGCCAAGGTAGGTTGCAGGTGTATTAGCTAAAGTTAGACTCTCCCCATCCTTAGCCTGTGGTCCTTTGGCCTCAGCCACAGGTGGTCAGAGTCCTCTCAGGGTGGATAAATGTGTCAATGTCCTTGGCCTGACTTGATGGTAGCTGTGAGCCCAGGCTGCTCTGGCAGTGAGCTCTCTGCTTTTTTCAGCCAAAGCGCTCTCGGACTAGCAGCATCAGTTTCTTCTTGCCTTTGTAAATCTGTTTGAGATTGTCAATGAACTGGGCAAATTGCAAGTGGCCATCTTGGGGGAGCAGGAAGGTCTCCCGAGCCTTGCTCAGAAACTCAATAAACTCTCCATAGTGGCGGGGACTGATGTGTGTCAAACGTGAATGTGTAGTGTTGATGTAGGCATTGATGGTGGCATCCAGCAACTGGCGCAATGGAGCTTTGTCAGTCGACATGAGCTTTCCAGAGCTGCGGCGGCCTGGGATGCCAGCTAGGCCAGGTGCAGTCACTGTGCAGCGCCGCAGGATGTCTGAAAGCACTGTGGCACAGTGTACACTCTTCACCACCAGAGGGATGAGAGCTGCCAGCTCATTTTTGCCCAGAGAGTGGCTGAGGGCACAAGCCCAGAGCACATCATTGATGGCTGGATGGGTATCCTGGTTGTAGGCTAGGTTCAGATGGCTCATGGCCAGTGAGGCCAGCTTGAAGGCACGTAGCGGGTAGCCACGGAGCTCCATGTAGCGGGCAATGGTGAAGAGCTGTGAATGGGTCATGCCACCAGCAGCAGCATCGATGGCAATCTGGTAGGCTGCCTCAAAGGCGATGTGGTCTTTCTCACAGAGTGTAAGAGCTGACAGAGCACAACTTTGCGGATCCTTCATAGCACACTGCAGGGCCAGTGTGCGAGCACAGCTGGCCAGTTCTTCCCGCTGTGGGTAGTCAAGACTGAGACGTAGGATAGTGGTGTGGGATACAGCGGTGGCAGCTACAATACTAGTAGCCTCAGTAGGAGTGAACAGTGTGTACCAGCTCTGCAAGATGCTCACGAGGGCCCGTACACCTGTCAGGGAGAGCTTGAGCTCAGAAGTGGCCATCCAGGTCCCAATCCAGCTCTGCCCAGATTACCATTTGGGGTCTGAACTTGGCCTGCAGAGATGAGTTCTCCCTCCTCAGTAGCCTTGAGGTGATCTGAGGCAAATCAAGGCAAGGGGAGCATCCCAGATGGCCAGACCCTGTTTGTGGTCTTGCCCATGTCTGCCTTCCCCAGGTCAGAGGTTTGAAGGTCTCTGCAGTGTTCTTTGCTCCTCATAAGGATGAAGCAACAGAGAATGCATTTTGTCTGACTCAAAGCAGGGGTTGCAGGTCAACTTAGGGGTTCTAGCTGAAGTGGGGCCTCTGAGTCTTGAGCTAGGGCTTTGGACTCCATAAGGGGTCCTGAGCATCCAGGTTGTCTGGGGTTTCTCAACAACATGGACAGGGATTGGGATCAAACAACTGGGCTCACTGCCTCTCAAGGGAGCATGTGAGTATTGGGAGATGAAATTCATTATCTCAGATGTGTCTCTGATCAGAGTGCTACTGATGTGACATGGTCTTAGCAGTAAAAGCAGAGGCCATCTGGCTGAACAGAGGCCATCTTTTCTTAACAGTAGCACCATCCTTTTCTAGGCCATCAGGAATGGAATACAACTGAACTAAAGATTAATTACACTGACCAAGAGTTGGGCCTAGAAACTACTGGGGTGGGGTGGGGAGACTCACCCACTTCTGTAGCACAGGTCACCAGCCATCGCACCATCTCTCGGCGCCGCCAGTTAAGAGTTGATAAGGTCATCCGCATCACCTGGGCATGAAAGTCGCACTGAGTAGACTGACCCTACCTGTTAGGACCTCCTTTTCCCCACTTTATCTTGCCACTTATTTAATTTTTTAAAATTTTTATTCATTTTAATGAGAAAAAAAGTGATGAAACAGTTTCAATACAGGTTAGTAGGATGTTTACAATAATACATTGCATATTGTTGAATTGATAGTAGTAATTCAGAGGACGAGATGCAGACATGATGTCTAAATAATATTAGTATAAACTTTTATTCTCAATTTATTTAAATATTTGTTGGTGCTTTAAACAACAGTCTTTCCCCTGATAAGTATGATCAGGGTTAAAATTTTCCTTACCCATTCCATTCATTAGATAGGAGTCTTCTCTGAAAACCTATTAACATTTTAATTAATTAATTAATTTATTATTTGAGACAGGATCTTTCTATGTAGCTTGGGCTGGACTCGAACTCATGTCAATCCTCTTGCCTTGTATTCCTAAGTGCTGAGATTATAGGCATATGGTGCCATGCCTGGTTCTAAATAAAATTCTTACACCTTTTTTGACTTGAATAAGATGGAGAGAAGATGACTCCATGGGTCCTAAAGCTATTTTGCTTGTTTTTAAAGATGAAACCCAATTTAGAGTGCTTATCTTCTGCCTAGCATAGAACTCATGTTCTAGGGGCACAGAGAGTCAGACCTGGTCTGTGTTTAGTCCCCTAGAGATCTTACCTTTTGCCCGTTGTCATTAGAAACTTAAAGTGGGAACAGCGCTGCCCTACCCCATACCTGTAACCCCAGCTCAAGGGCCACATTGAGCAGGGTGTTATCTGTACTACTGTCCGTAGGAGTAGCAATCTTGAATGCATCTTGGGCCAGTTTGAAGATGAGGGAGGAAGAATGGATGTGCTTCTGTATTGCTTCCAGAATAGTCCGGAGTCTGCGAGTATCCCCTATAGGCGTGGAAAGAAGGGGTGGGGTAGGATTAATGTAAACATTTTCCTAGACTGTCAGCTGATCACAATAAATATGGATGAACTGATGGTTATAATTCATTCAATGCTTCTGGGTGATCAAGTTGTCTCCACGAACTCTGATGGCCCCTTCTGTCCTGAGCTACCCACATGAATTCTCTTTGAACATTTTCATCTTTCTCAACTTTTCATCTACTGTACTCTTAGGCTCTCTAAGTATTAGAAAAATGTTCCTTTTTTTTTTTTGAGAGACATTCTCACTTGTAGTTCAGACTGGTCTTGAACTCACTGTGTAGCCCAGACTTGCCTGGAACTTGCAGTGATTTTCCTGCCTCAACCTCCCAGGTGCTGAGATTACAGGCATGTGCCACCATGCCCAAGTTGGAACTTTCTTGAACACCTGAATTTTGGAAACTACTATAAAGGAGACAAGTAATATTATTGCCAAAACTTGCTTCTCAGGACAACTCCCTAGAGCTAAAAGGACTTAAGCCATTGCTTCCTATTCAATAGACCAGGATTCTATAAAAGATACTGATACATAGAGCTAAGAAATACACCACCTATGAAGGTTATTATGTGAAGTTAGTATAGTGTATAAAATATTGGGTTTTTTTGTTGTTTTGTTTTTCTGTTTTTGAGACAGGGTCTTGCTCTATATTTCAGGCTAGTCTTAAACTCATTGTGAAGCTCAGGTTACTCTCAAATTAGTGGCAATTCTTCTGCCTCAGCCTCCTGTGTGCTGAGATTTGTTATAAGCATGTGCCACTATGCCCAGCTAAAAGATTAGTTTTAAGAAGGAGAAATATATGAAATAGAACAAAATGTAGGTCCTATTTTATTTGTTTATTTATTTTGTAGTTGTTGATAAAGTAAAAAGATGTAGTGGTGAGAGTGTAGGCTTCAAAGTAAAATACATTGGGGGATAGAATCAGGTTCATTCATATACAATGCAGTTTTTCTGTCTATAAAGTGGAACCCATAACATTTAGGGTTCTAGTGTTAGAAAATGAGATAAACAGCAGTGCTATAATATATGTGTAAGTATAAATAGAAAATCTCCAGGAATGTTTATACCAGTGTCTTATAATACTTGTCTTTGGGTGAAAGAATTTTTTTAAGCTTTTTTTTTTTTTTTTAACTGGGAATTGAACTCAGGACCTTGTGCTTTCCAGGCAGGCGCTTGTGCCACTAAGCCATATCCCCAGGCCCTGAGTATTATGGAAGAGATGTCTTTTCTTTTTTATCACCATCTTTTTTTTGAATGTATTTTGTACAGGTTCTCACTATGCAGCTCGGACTTATAGTAAGCCTCCTGTTTTCAGCCTCCCCAGTGCTGGGATTGTAGATGTGTGCCACCACGCCCAGTCTTGGTGGCCAGCTCAGTGTGCCCAGGGCCAGTGCAGCATGTGGTGCTGGGAATTGAACCCTGGTCCCTGTGGTTGCTTAAGCAGGTGCTTAGTTTGCTGAGCTATCTTACTGGACCATTTTTTTAAAAATCATATTTAAAATTTTTTTAAATTAATAGACTTCATGTTTTCAGGACAGGTTTATGTTTACAGAAAAGAAAGCTGGTAGTAGAGATCAATATGTCCCCTATTATTAAGGTGTTACATTTGTGTAGTATATTTGATGAGCCAATATTGATACATTATGAGCTGTAGTCCATGCTTTGCTGAGGGTCTCTCTTTGTGTTATGTGGTTCTATGGGTTTTGACAAATGGATGTTATAGATCCACCATTATATCATACAGAATAGTTTCACTGTCACAAAATAAAATCCTTTGCTTCATGTCTTTCAAACCTCTCCCATTCCCCTTGAACCTCTGGCAACTAAAATGTCTCCATAGATTTGCCTTTTCCAGTGTCATACAGTTGCAATCACACAGCACATACCTTCCAGATCGGCTTCTTTCAATACACAGTGCATATTATATTTTCTCTCTTATCTTTTTT
>NDGN011159851.1:0-15482 GCA_002564285.1 Tympanoctomys barrerae | reverse complement strand
AGAAAGAAAGAAAGAAAGAAAGAAAAAGGAAAGAGAGCCCCAAAGTAGTAACCATAACAATAACGCCTTTGAGCAGATTTCGCTACTCTAGAACGGTTCTGTTCTTCTGAGCAAGGCCATTTCCCTCTCCAGAAGGAAGCTGCTCCAGGGAACCCCAGCTTTGTCCTCCACAGCCAGCCCTGACATCAGGGATCCTCAGCCAGGGCCCACGGGGGGCCTGGGCGTTTGCCTGGCCCCAGGGCTGCCCACCCTCCGAGATGATAAGGAGACAGCTTGTGGCCAGTGACACCGCCAGCCACCTCCATGGATGTGCCAGCTACAAGTGGCAGGTGCCCTGCCTGGCCAGAGGGGACCCCACGCTCCCTGCTGTGAGATCAGCTCACTTCTCAGTGTCACCCGAGCATTAGATGGTTCTGTTATCCACTCCATGAGCACGTACACAACCACACAGTCCAGGGGTGGGCAGGCGGCAGGAGAGGAGCTTGCAGGCCCCGGGCCACAACCGACAGTCCCTGGAGGGCGTGAGTGTCCAGCCTGGTCCCAGAGACTCAGCGCGGCCCCTCCCTGTCCAGTGCCGCTCCCAGGCTGTCACACTCCCAAGTGACGATCACCCACATTCCCAAGGCAGTGCTCGGGGCACAGGAGGAAAACCAGCTTGGGCCAGGGAATGTTCGTTATTCCCTCCGGGTGCTGGGATTCTCTCTTCTGTTCAAGTGCTTCATCTAATTATTCTGCTGTCACCTGAGCTCTTTCTGGGGCGGGGAGAGGGCGCCTTTACAAAACAAGATGTCGATCCTAAGCATCTGTCCAAAAGACCTGTGTCCCCACCTGGTCCCCAGGGCTCACAGCAGCAGTAGTCACAGGTGTCGTGGAGATAACCTAATGACCTTTGGTGAAAAAACACAGTGGCCAGGCTGGTGGCACACGCCTGGAACCCCGGCATTCGGGAGGCTGAGGCAGGAGGACGGCCATGAATTGGAGAAGCTAGCCTGGGCTAGAGTGAATTCTCGAGGGCAGCCTGAACGACAGAGCAAACCCCGCCTTAAAAAAAAAAATGTATGTATGCAAGGGAATATTGTTCAGCTTCAAAAAGGAAAGACATTCAGATGCATGCCCTAACACCGTGGAACTTGCAAACATCGTGCGACATGACACAAACCAAGGGCAGGGCAGTCGTTGTGGGAGTCCACGCACGCTGGGAACCAAGAACAGACCCACTCAGGTGGCCGGGAAGCAGCTGCCTCTGGGGTGGGGTGTGACCCGACCTAGAGTTCACACTGGGGATGTACATGGTGTTACGGTTTGTGTCTAGATGTGCCCCCAAAGCCTCATGCAGGCTGTCACACATGGGGTCGACTTGTAGAGGTTGCGATTAATTCATGATCCAGTGCTGGGATTATGGGTGTGAGTGAGTGCTGCTGGGATTAGGGGTGTGAGTGCTGCTGGGTTTAGGGGTGTGAGTGCTACACTCAGCAGGGGCAGACAGCCTGGATGCGGCACAAGGGACACCGACTCGCTCTCCCTTGCCGCTGCTGCCGCTGCTCCTCCCACTTGCCTTCGCTGTTTGCTGTCTTCTGTCACCACGCACTGCTGCCCTTAGCCTCGTGCCTCTTTGCCTTGGAACCAGCCGCGTATGGACTGAAACCTCCACAAACTGCGAGCTCAAGTAAGTTTATAGGGCGTCTCTTTTACCACCGTAAAAAAATTTAGACAGCACTTCTAATGCCAAAAAGAATAAATCGGATGGGCCCGCGGCCCCCGCCATCCAGACTCTCCTACCGACACAGAGTAGATAAGAAAGCAAACAAGACGCTGTGCAGGGGGAGGGACGGTGTCTGTGGTGAGCTCTCGTACTGGGCCTCGGATTCCCCAACTGAAAAGCTGAAGTGACCGCCTCCACCCCAGCCACTTCGCAGTTATTTCTTACCTCAGGACTGGGGTGAATAGTGAATCAGGAGCAGGGTGCAGGGAGCTCCCTGCCCTGGCTGGGCAACTTAGGCCTGGGACTAGGCTACGGGCTGCAGAAGGGACAACCAGCCCCATAGGACCTTCTGTGTCCAACTGGCACCCACTGTCTTCCCTGGAGTGGAGCTAAGGGAAGGGTGTGAGGGACCCTGGAAGTACCCTGAGGACCCCAGGAAAAGCACAGGGCCTGGCCCTGACCCCAGGTTCCTTGGGCCTGGTACCCTGTCCCCTCTCCTGAGACCCAGGGACAGGACCACCCCAGGGCAGCAGAGAGGACCAAATGAGAGACCTCGTGCCACACAAGGGCTGGTAGAATCCACTCTTTCATCCAGCCTTGCCTTTGGCATCAGTGCCCAGCTTGGCAGACAGCAGCTTGGACAGATCACCCTACAATATCCTCAGGGAGAGCTGTGAGGCTGCCCCACACGGGGCACACCTTCTTCAGCAAACCTGAGGATAGAAAAAGCGCAACAGCCACCCTACTAAACTGCCACATGTGGTGGGGCAACAAAGCGGGCAGCAGGGAAAGTCCCCGACTACTTTTCTTGGCTCAAGAACTCGCAGATGCAAAACCCAGCAGCAAAGCTGCTCTCCCGGCAAAGCTGCTGGCCCACTTGAGAGCTTCCTCTCCCTCGGGTCACTTAAGGGCTGCACTCAAGGGACTGCCTGCAGCTGGGTGCCAGCTAGTTTCAGAAGAGGCAAAGGGAACGAGGAAAACCACGTTGGGGTCCTTTATATGTTCACATCCAAAGTGGGCCCTTGGCTTCATTTCTTCATGCCCACCTGGGCCCACCAAAGTCACAGGGAAGCCAGATGTGGCGGTGCACACCTATGATCCCAGCACTCGGGAGGGAGGCGAGGCTGCAGGATCCCTCGAGTTCAAGGCCAGCCTGGGCCAATAGTTCCAAGCCAGCCTGCGCTACACAGACACACAGACGGCATGGGCATGCTCATAAATAAATAAATGAATGAGTGAATGAATGAATGGTACTGTGGTCCCCCAGGAAGAAGCAATGCTTTAGAACTGTGCCTTCTAAGAGGTTACCCGCTGACTGCGGCTGACTTGCCAGGGGGCCCAGGCCATAGAGATTCAGTAACAGTAATAACACCTTACAGCTTGATGGATCTGAGCCAAATCCAAGGTGTTCAAAGGCAGAATTGGCTGCAGCCTACTTGGACATTTTCTGTGCGTATTTTCTCATGCTTAGTGTCCTCTTGTCCTTGGCCATCAAGGATCTGTGCTCATCTATTCCTCTGCCCTACATGCCACAGAGGTGAAGTGGCCAAGGCTGCCCTGTGTGTTGGAGAGTTCGCTCATCTGCTGGGCAGGGCTGAGTAGGCCCCAGCACCGGCCAGGCCTGGGGAACGGTGCGCAAGTGACTACGAACGGTGCGCAAGTGACTACGGGGCTCTCTGCCGCTGTGCTCAGCCTGGCTAAAGAGTGGAGAAGGCTTTGAAATCTGAAAACAACCATTCTAGGGCTAAGAAGTGCCAACCTTGAAGCTCCAGACTAGGATAAGGGGAAAAACATTTCGCTATAAGCAAGAGACTAAACACGGCTCAGGAAGCGCAGAACAGTGCGCAGATAAACCTGCTTCCCTGGAGGAGCGGGACCCGGAGCAGAGCCTCCATCATTCCTGCTTGATGAAGTTATCCTCATCTCTGTGCAAGGTTCCATTTCTGGCCACTGTGAAGTGTCACAGGCCCAGACAGGATTTCTAAACTTGGGGTGGGGGTGGGTATGGGGGGGTGAATCCCAAGGAATGCCCAAATTATAGATGCTGGAAAAAAAAAATAAAACAGTGCCAATCTTAACCAGCCCATCATCTTAGCATTTTGCCAGGAAAGAATCCACAGCATTCGGCCAAGGAGTGAGTCACTCACTGAAGTCTACACCGGGTGACCCAGAACACCCAAGCGTCGTGCACAAGGCTTTGTGGTTGGGATCTATGAGCGGAGGGAGACTCACCCCTCATCAGCCGGATGTAAGGATGGAAATGAGATGGGGACTGAAGGGACAAACAGATCACCCCCCAGAGCTGGCCACATGGCAGGTACGTGGGCTGCAGTGTAAGTGGGTGGGATAGAAGGGATTAAAAAATGATGGCTACAGAGCCAGGTGAGGACGAAAACAGGCCCGGGGCTGGGGTGCACCACGAGTGCCTGCCTGGCACACAGGAGGCCCTGGGTTCGATCCCCAGCATGGAATGCAGGTGCAGCTGGGGTTGGGGTTGGGGGAGCCCCCATCCACGAAGACAGCCAAGCACCTTTTGTTTAGATATAGACTCTCAACCACAAGCCAGCACCCCAGTCCTTGTAGCTCCCCTGAGAGTTACTAACTACTCTGGGTCTTGTGTTCCTACATTAGTCTAAACCGTAGGAAAGGCTAAACCCCAACACCAAGAGGAAACATCTTTCGCTCTCCGTGCCTATAATGATTAGCAGTGCCTCAGGGGTCTCTGGGAAAATAGATTATGCCAGGATCGATTAGCAATGTCTAGCACAGCCCAAGCCAGGAGGGTGGCAGCATGCATGTCATGTATTTGCCATTCCAGAACTAGATGGCTTGCAGGTTCCCTTTCAACTCTGGCCAGCTCTGATTCTAATTATATAAATAAAAAAGGGGGAAGGGGCAAATGGAAAACAGACCTAACATTTTCCAACATGGGCCATGGCTGAATTTGGCCAAGCCGACACTGGCTGCCTGGCCAGCCCGGCTTCTTGCCATATGGGAGGAAGTGGAAAACATCAGATCTGCTGTCTTATACCCAACAAGATGCCCAAGCCAAGCCAGAGGTTGCAAAAGCATGGCTTTCGCCTGGCTGGCCTTAGCTGCCACACACCTCACCAGCAGGCGAGCAAGGTGCACAGGAACACCATGTGGGCTCCACCCTGGCCCAACTCCTTGCCCGCAATGAGCCTTGGGGAATGACCTCACTTCTTGAAACTCAGTTTCCCTCACCCTAGGACTGTCATAATGAGTGCTCACAGCAAGCCCATGGTGACTGCCTGCCACACCTGTCCATCTCCACCATTGTTTTCCTTTGAAGGGAGAGAACATTCCAGAAATAGTCCAAGGTGAGAAAGCCATTTCTTTCTCTCATCTCGTTTCTTGTGCCCACAGGTAGCTATTCACTCTCACAGAAAAGAGACTCCAGGGAGGAGACAGGGTGGACACAGAGGGGTGTGGTCAGAGGAAACGCAGGGGAGCCCAGGACAGCGTGAGAGGTGGCTTCTCCACCGGGACTGACCCTCTGGCCATCTGTGGGTTTCCCGAGACAGGACTTTCACTGCAGAAAGCCCAGGTGGTACCAGGCAAACCAGGGTGGCTGGTCACTGCGCTTTCAAAGAAAGCTAGTGGAGGGCTACAGCAGCCACCCATAGACCCCAAAGTGGGGACCAGGGAACAAGACCTCAATCTGCTCCTCCTCCTCATCTCCCTCCGGCTCTCTGCTGGCTGCACTACCCCAAGAGAGTGGGCCCAGAGGCCTCAGATGCCGGCCACCTGGTCAGGTCCTCAGGCACAGAGAAGGCGGGCCCAGGAGGGGACGGTCCAGGGAAGGAAGGAAGAGACAGGGACCCAAGTCCACACTGCAGTGGCCAGGCTCCACCTCTCCAAAGGCCTGGCAGTCCTCACCAACAGGCCGGAAAGGAAGGGGATGTCACCCCCTGCAGGAAGGGACACAGGGACATGGCCAGTGCTCTGGATTCAGTCTGGACCACTCAAACGTGGGCCTGGCGCAGCCTGGAGGAAGAAGCCCCCTGTAGCTGGTGGAGATGTAGACAAGGTGACCGCTGAGAGTGAGTGAGGTCCCGTGCACAGTGAGTCACCCCCAGGAGGAGAGGGTGGCCCCCTGGACTGTGCCTGGAGTAGGTGCAGGTGGGGAAGCCCAGGAAGAAAGGTTCCTGGCCATGGGTCCAAGGCCCACCCAGATGGGGCCAGAACCCCAGAGAGGTTTCTCCTATCCCTGTGCAGGACTGAGGCTACACTCAGATCCAGCCACATGTCAGAGGCAATATCGTTGAGAAAATAAAAGCAACTTTCAATTCTGTTTTTAAATCATATTTTCCAAGGTCCAAATCTTATTTCCCAAGTCCTGCTGCAGAGAGCTGAGGTGCAAGCCACGGTGACCTCTTAATGCTCCCAGAGCGGCTCCCCCTGCTCCAGGCAGAGACCTGCAGGCTTCCCCGGTTCCCAGCATGGAACCCCCTTTGACTCTGAGGTTACCAGGAGACTTTTCTGTCCCTTCATGGCCTGGGACAAGGCCAGGCCCCCTCATCCAGCAAGCGCACTCCTGGGAAGGCCTGCAATGACACGGTGACCCTGGATGAGTGGCCCTGGTCTGCCTTCCAGTTCGTGATCCCAGAGGAAGCAGGTGCAGAGTGGGTGACCCTGATGGGGCAGAACTAGTGCCAGGACAGCAATGGCGGAGGTGGCGGTGGCAGGAAGTACACACACTCACGGAGCACCCCAGGGCCTCGTTGCCCCCATCCTCGGGACAACCTAGCAAGGAGCCCTTCTCTTCGATCCTCAGGAAACAACTGGACTTTCCACCGGACAAACACAAAAGGCCTGAGTCCAAACCAAGCTGGCCAACGCTCAGCGTCACCATGTGGACAAGTGTCCCCTCCGGGAAGCGACAGGCTGCCAGGCAGGGTCTTTCACCCTCACCCCAACATCCCCCCAGCGCACACTGAGAACCCACAGGGGACACCTCTTCTGGAAGGTGCCCGAGTGGCCACAGCGTGGGCCCCATGTGGAGCACTCAGCTGTCAGTGGGACTCCGGGGCAGAGGTCCTAGCCATGCACCCTCCACCCGTTAAGGACTGCCGGCAGGACCCCAAACAACTCCAACCTTGCTTTTGGTATCTTTTTTGGAGATGTGGTTCAACTGGCTCCAAAGAGCAGCAGGGCTCCTTGCATAGCCTGGAGGAGATAAAGCAACTGAACCCCCAAAACAGCCTCCATTTGGCTGGGAGGGAAGAGGCAGGATCTGGGCACTGTCCTTACACCCAAACTTCCTAACACTAATTTTTCTTTCTCTTTTCCCTCTAAATGATGCAATTCTCTGACAACCCAGATCTCTACGGCCCTGAGTCACCAGGGCAAAGGCAAGGTAGTGGAGGAGTAACTGGGAGGGGCCACAGGTGGGGGGTGCTTAGGATTTTCTTCCCAGCCACACAGCGCCCTAAAGGTAAGAAGGAAAGAAGCCAACACTGCAGCCCCATGGTTCCCTGGACCCTCAGGGACAGGGCTGAAGGAACAAAATGATTTGGGAACAGTACCCTGGTAATGAAGGGGGTCAAGACCTGCAACACAGCCCAACACCCTAGAGTATACAAGAGAGGCCACCCTGACAATGAGTGTGATGACAGCATCCCCTCCCAGGGTATCATGGGAAATCAATGGGTGTCAAAACAGCACCCCTTCTCAGGTCATCATGGGAAATCAATGTGAAGACAGCATCCCCTCCCAGGGCAACATGGGAAATCAATGTGAAGACAGCATCCCCCTCCCAAGGCATCATGGGAAATCAAGGCTTGTCAAAAGAATGGCATAGGCCCCACATCAACAGCTCAAGAGATGTGAACTTGTCTGACCCCTGCTTAGCACAGAGCTGGTGCTCAGCAAGGGGACTTAGTGTCAGCGATGTGGAGAGATGCACATGTACCCAGCGAACTCCTCCACCTCTGATGTTAACAGTGCCTTTCAGGGCAGTGGGACTGTAGGAGACCCTTCTCAGTTCTTAAGACCAACATCACCCCTGTGCCATTAATTTCATCTTGTCTTCCGTGTGGGGAGGTAAATAGCTAGTGACAGGACAGACTGCTCCAGACCACCAGTTGGGAAGGGCCACCCAGGCAGGCACAGATGCTCCAAGCAGAAAGAGGCAGCTCAGGGAGGCACCACGGCTCAGAGACACTGAAAGGTAGCTGTGTCACGCTGGCTATAGCCACAGGTGCATCCCTCAAAGCCAGGGGAAACTGAGGCTCCGCAGGCTGAGTGCCCACTGAAGGACCAACAAGGGCAGGCGAGAAGCACTCCTCCTTGTCCTGGAGACAGGGCTGCAGGAAGCCAGCTGGGCAACATGAGACTGAGCCCTGAAAAACCCTCCCTCTTCCACAAGGCCCTGTCCACGGGACCTGCCCCGTGGCCTTTGTGACCCTCTGCTGTTGAAGGCCCAAAGCCCTGCTCACCCATACACGCCAGACTCTGAGCCACCACCCAGTACCAAAGGTTACAAGGCAGATAAGAGGCGATTTTGCTTCCCTGAGCCTCTATGTGTCCACTAGTGGAATGGAGACAACAGTATCCCCCCTCAGGGAATCATGGGAAATCAATGAGCATCAAGACAGAACCAGGGATACAGTAGATACTATGTGAGTGTCAGCTGTTGTTACAGATGCCTTACTGGTCATTCGGCCCTCCCTGCCACAGCTGTGTGGTTACTGGAGCTTGTAGAGGACACTGGCTCACAGGTCAGCTCACCTGGGTACCAGCTGTAGACCTGAAATTCTTGTGTTCAAGCCAAGAGTGGTGGCCCCTGCCTACAACCCAGCACTTAGGAGGCTGAGGCAGGAAGACCTCTGAGCTACAAAGAGTTCAAGACCAGGCTGAACTACCTAACAAGACCCTGTCTCAAAAAGCCAAAATAAAAAAAAAAAAAAGAAAAGAAAAAGAAAGCTTTGAGGCCTCAGTTTCTCCTCTGGCCTTGTGGCTTGGTGTGGGGATTGAATACATGAACAGGGCTGAGGACTCAACCTCGCACAGCTGGAGGAGATGACGGCTCCAAGCTCGGCCACTCTCCGCTCCTCTGACCTGGGCTCTGTCTGACCTCCCGGGTCCCTGCTCCAAGAAGCCACTTCAGTCTGCCCCAAGCAGGGAGCAACAGATGGCAGCAAGCCCTGGCTCCCCTTCTCAGCATGCAGCCCTGGCCCTGGCCTGGCCCCGCCTCCCCAGGACAGGGTCACTTCTGCGTCCCCTGCAGTGGGCCCACCTGTTCCCTTGGCCGCAGCACAGCGGCCGCTGACCCGGGAGCCCAGAGCTGGGCTGGCCCCGCAGACCTCAAGGAAAGCAAGACAGGAGCAGGAGGAGACGGACCAGCTTCTGCGCCCCAGAGGCCTGCGGGTAAAAGCCTCGGTGCTAGGGCCAGCGGATAGCTCAGCGGGCTAAGCACCCGCTTTGGCAAGCGCAGAGACCAGGGGTTCAATCCCCGGCCCGCAAGCGGTGCTGGCCCCCGCCCCCTGGGCACGCTGAGCCAGAGAATGAGTCTGGGCCTGGTGGTGCACGCCTGTAATCCCAGTGCTGGGGAGGCTGAAAACAGAAGGATCACTATGAGACCAAGCTGCACAGCGAGACCCGGTACCAAATACATTAAAATAAAAAGCCCAGGAACAGGGGCTTTTTAGCGTGGTGCAGCCCACGCTAAGCAGGACACACATCTGTGCCACAGACCTGCAGTGGGGTAGGACAGTGACACGAAAGACACGAGGGCCAGCGGCTCAAGGACAGAGGTGTGCAAGGTGCTCCCAACCAGGCAGCCACAGCAACCCTGCCTTGGTTTCCCCTACGGAACCTGCCTGGCACAAGGAAACATGAACCACATATGGGGCCCAGGATGGACACACACCCCATGGCCTGCTGCATGCTTGGAGCCTCGGGCCCTGGCAGGGAGGATGGTGCCCGACCTCCAGGAGCACAGCAGCACCCTGCACACCTAGCACGCGGTGACAACCCTTGGCCCTCGCCTTTCCACACCAGTGACCTGGAGTCACTATGCCACATGACGGGCGTGTGGGCCCCACGCTGACAAGCTATGCTGATAAGCCACTGAGGTCACAACAAGACGTCGGTGCAGGGCTGAAATGATGTGTGTGCACCCGATGGACATGCATACACACATGCACACTCACATACATGCTACACACACACACACACACACACACACACACACAGAGTCACAACTGGCTTTGACTCAACACCCCCTCCCAGTTCTCCTCAGCTGAGTCTCCTCAATGAGGCCTGTAAAATGAAAATAATCCTCCCTACCTCACAGAGCTCAGCAGGTCTGTCTGCCCTGTCATTCCTGACCAGCGGAGGCTACAAACCTCCCCCGCTGGCTACCAGCCTGGAGCCTGGGAGCCCCAGGAGACCACACTGTTCACACAACCTTTCCAGTGCTCGCCTTAATCCCAGCACTCAGGAGGCTGAGGCAGGAGGATTGCCATGAGTTTGAGGTCAAGTTGTGCTCCACAGTGAGTTCAAGGCCAGCCTGAACTGCATAGGGAGACCCTGTTATAAAGAGCTAAAAAAATAATAAAAATAGATATCCTCTCCAGGGAAACAGCTCTGCTCCTGGCCCCTCTGCGGTCTCAGTTCTGCCCACGCTCCCCACTGTCTCACCCGTCCATCACCCTTTCGGTGGACCCAGAGGAGGGCAGATGCAGCCCACAGAGAGAGCTGGGAGGGTGCCCAAGAGGTGGGTGGGATAGCGCCCTCATCTTCTCATGCCTGTGATGCCAGCAAGGAGTCACCCAGGTGTCACCCACATGTGGCCCCGGCTGCAACCTGGACCCTGCAGATGCCCCTAGACTGCATGGGGAGCGAAGATGCTTGGAAGCAGGGGAGCCTGGCCTGCTCACCTCAGGCTCGCAGTCCCTGAGGCGCTGGGCAGAGGCCCAGGACGCAGGAGCCCAGCCCTCTGCTTCTGTCCAGGCCCAGCTCAGTGGCACAGCCGCACCACACAGCTCCGATCCCAGCATCCCCGGAGCCGGGGCCTGAACAACGGGAGCTGGTTTTCCAAAGTGTGCATCATCAGACTCAATGCACTGCCCCAAGTTTCCTCCCTACTGGGGTCGGGAAGTGGCTGGGGTTTTAAAAAGAGAAAAGCCATGACAGAGGCCTAGAATGGAAACTCGCTGGCAAGGAGCAGCTAGGCAGGAACTGACCACAGGGCCTTTCGTGGATGCCGGCCACTTTGTGAGTGACTTAGTTTTCCTTGTCTTTTTCTTTTTTCTGTGTTGGGGATTGAACCTGCACCTCAGGCAAACTCAGCAAGCCCTCTCTCCTGGCCTTACCAGGTGATTCTCAGTGACCCAGACCCAGGCCGCTGCCCTTGTCCCTGTCCCTGGACAGCTCTCCCTCCTCTGGGCATCCAGAGGACTCCTTCCCTGGCCACCTGGCCACAGCACCCACCTGCCCACTGACTGTCCAAGATCCCATTCAGCACTCCTGGCCTCTGACCCGCTCCGGGTGAATGAATGAGCCCAAGCCCCGCCCACCTCACCGTGCTGCAATGTGCTCTGTGCAGATGGGGACAGTGGGGAGGGGGCCGGCCCTTGCTCGCCTGTCTGCTGTCAAGCCTGGGTCCTCACCATGCCCTCCACTGGGGCTTGGTGACCTCCACCACTTCCCGGGCAGAACACCCCTCGAGGTGTACAGAGATGGCTCCTGTCCCCAGGAGAAACGACTTTGCTCCACGATCCCCTCTGCAGCCCTCACAGAGAGCAGATTCCACCCTGACACACACGCATGATCACACGTGCCCGTGCACACACGCCAGCTCAGGCCCTGCTCAGGGCTTTGCTGCGACAAGCAAAATATCCTTCTAAGCACAGCAGGGTGTGGTGGTGCACACCTGTCCTCTCAGCCCTGGGGAGGCTGAGGCAAGAGGGCTGCAGGGAGTTTAAGGTCAACCTAGACTACACAGGGAGACTCTCAAAAAACCCAAAACAGGGCCTGGGGAGACCGCTCAGTAAATAAGTGCCCTGCATGGCAAGCCCAAGGTTCTGGGTTCAATCCCCAGTACTGAAAAACAAAACAAAAAACACATAAACCAAAGAAACACGACCCCCAACCCCAACCCCCTGAGAATACACTGGATGCCTATTGGCCAGAGGAGTGAGGAAGAGAAATTCTCACTTCCCCCCTCCTCTGTCCTAGGCTTGGCCACCTGGCTTCCTCACTGGAGAAAGCAGGAAGTCTGGGGACAAAAAATAATGATCTCAGGAGATACAGCTCAGGGCTTTGAGTGCCCAGTTGAGACCTGTCAGATCCCCCATTTATCCTGGTGGGGCGGGGTGTCAGACCTCTGGGGAGGGCTCCCTGTACTGGGGCATTCAGTCAGAGCAAAGCATGACTCCTTCCCAAAAAGAAAGCAAACATTCATATTGTCAAAAGGTGAACAACTCCACTAAATAAAAATGTAATGTGTTTGAAATACAAAACAACTGAGACTAACCTAAATGTCCATCCAAAGAGGATGGTCTCCCCATTGGTGGAAAACTATGCACCACTGAAAAAGAACAAGGCAGCTACATATGCATGGATCATGAATGATCTCCAGACTGAGCAACAAACAACAACAGCACAGACCTGGGTTGTCGGCAAGGATACAAGCAGTGGGCCACAGTGTCTGCCTCAGAGAGCAGGATGGCAGAGAGGGGCTGTGGGGACAAAGAATAGGACAAACTTCGCCTTCATCACATGCCCTGTTATGTAAACTATATTTTATCTGTGCTTATGGGGAAAAATATTCTTTTAAAGAGATTATGCTGTGCCCCCTGAGGAGTTTTTCTTAAGCTACCTGCACTAATCTCATTGTCTTCATACACAACAGATCTGCTCACCACCCCAAGCCATCCCCAGAGTACTATGTGTCTCTGGAGACTTCTCTCCAGAGACTGCCATTTTTAAGTAGCAAAAATCTTTTCCACGTGGACAGAGCTTCACGAAGCTCTTTCAGGGCGTTCGGCAGCCAGGACTCCCAGTGCTGCGAGCCGGCTGCTCCGTGGGGACCTGCTCCAACTCCCCCTTCCTACGGCAGGCAGCTCCACACAGAGCAAAGAGCTCCGGGTCATCCAGCCCAGAAGTTGGAACTTCTAAATTCAGACCCAGCACTGCTCCCGGCACCCCAGAGTTGCTCTGCCCCCGGAGGGATACCCTATGCCAGGCTGCCCTGCTTAATCTCATTTAATCCTTTAACGAAAGGCATAACTGGCCCATCTCAACTGCCCATGCTGACCAAAGCTCCAGCCAGGTGCCCCGGGAGAGTAGAGTGCAGCTTCGTCTGCTAACCCGTGCACCGCGAGGGTCTGGGACACCGTGTCTTTGGAAGAAGTCACAGGCCAGGAAGGAGGGACGGGACAAGACACCTCCTACCTCTCCTGGCTCAATTCTGTGGAGCCAGAAAGGGCCTCGCTCTTTATTAAATGCACCGATATACTCCGGGCTAGCTGCACCGCGGATGGGGGTGTCGTTCCCTCCACCCCTGTGGCAATCAGACACGTTATCCAGGAAACGAATCTGAGACATTCCACGTCTTCCTATGACAAATTTTTAAAAATTCTTAGTGTTTACTAACTGCCTTGAGAAACACCAACTACAACGTCAAAGGCAGGAAGGAGGGGCACACTCAGGAGCGGGGGGTGTGACAAAAATGAAGGAAACCAGGGTTGGGGGAATCGCAGCAGAGGGTATGGATTGCCCAGTCTCTGGACACCAACCAGCTGGGAATGTGACACACGATGGGTGTCTGCATTCGCCACGCAGATTCCCTCTCTTCCCCTCAAACACCAGGCTAAAGCAATGCAGGGGGAGAATGAAGGGGGCTTCTCTCGTCCCCTCCAACCAATGCCCAGAAACAGCTCAATCAAGCAGCAGGGCAGGGTAAATTTTAAAACCAGCTACAGAGACTGAAGAATACGGAAGGCTGGGGTCACGGAGGCCCCCGCTCTGGCATGGTACATGAAGGAAGGACTCTGCAGACCAGACCCACCAATCCGAGACACCGTGTGCGCATTTGGGAAAAAGGAAGACGCAGGAAGAGGTAAGCAGCTTACTTGTACCTCTTTGGTACACAGGAAACAAAGCCCACAGACAAAGCCCTCCGCCGGCGGACAAACATGCCTAGCAGGTGATCAAATTCAGCAAGATGGATTCTGGTCTTGCTGAACGCAGGCGCTTATGCACAAACTCCTGGCTGTTGGTGACAACCCACACCATGGTGACAGCGGCCAAGGGCCCAGGGAGGCACAGGGAACTGGGGGCATGGGATGCAAAAAGGGGAACATGAGACAGCACCACAGAGTGGGCAGGGCAGGGGCACCCCAGCACCCTCCCTCACCCCGGGAGCTGTCTCCTTTGTTCAGAGCCTTCCAAAGCTGCCAAGCATCCACCTGGCCTGTGTACCCTCTGCGTGGGGCTAGCTGTTGCTCAGCAGGGATTTAATCAGTAACCAGCCCAGGAGAGGAGGCTCACAGGGCAAAGTTCACAGCCAGACCTGGAGGGGCGTGGGTCCCTTTGGGAACTCCCAAGCCAACCCGGAACCAGAGAGGCCCAGACTCAGGGGTGCACCAGCTGGAGCTGCCTGTGGAGGGACTGGACCGCTCCGGTGCTTGCACCCCAGCCTGATGCAGCTATGATCCTGGATGCCTGGTCTTTATCGCTCAAGATTCAGCAAATTGGATCAGTGTAGTCGGACTCCAAAGATGCTTGGGCAAAAGAGTACATTCGATTTGTTTATTAGTTTTAATCCAGATCAATCACTTTGGGTCCTGTTCCTGAAGCCCACACAAATAACCAAATGATGACCAGAGGGGCTCCCAGCCAGGCTTAAAATGCAAGAGATACACCCTTGCAGGAAATGACCCCACAGGAAAGGGCCCAGGCCTGTGTTGCTCTCTGCAAAGGGCTCGCTGTGGGGCGCTGCACTCCACTTCACCTTTGTTTCATTTGGGCTACTATTTCCCAATAGAGGGCCTGGGCCACACTCTAAAATGCAGACAGATTACATAACGCCTGGGCCTCAGGGAAACCCCACAGGGCTCCTGTGCCTCCCCAAGAGCCTGAGAGCCTGACACCAACCAGGTGACTCAGGATGGGACAGGACCACAGGTGGCAACCCAACTCCCTCTGGCCTGGAGGCTGCTGCCCAGCGCAGATGTCCACAGCAGCCCGACCTCCGCACTCCCAGGCTGTGGGGATCAGGAGCACCAGGGCCCACACTGGAACCCCCCCAAAGAGCTAGGTGGAAGGCCACCATTGCCTACAGACCTCAGTGACAGTGACAACAGGGAGAGTCAGGGTACGGTGCCAGCCCACTGTATACTTCCTTGTAGCTCCTCTTTCCACATTTCCTAGGGCCACAGTGAGGCTCCACATCATGATCCTCAGTTCCAGGACCAGAAATCACAGGTGCCCTTCCCATGAGCCCATGCTCCCAAAGGTGCAGCCCACCTCAGTTGGCACAGGTAGGCAAGGGCCTGCTTGAGAATCCAGTGCGTGGCTGCGATCCCCTTCTTCCTGTCTCCCAGCACACCTCTGGGGCAGCCAGGGTAGGTGGGGGGGCCTTTCACCTTCGCAGCTGAAATCCCCCCAAGTCAGGAAGACCAGCAGCCCTACAACTCCCTGCCCTGCAACTCCCCCCGCTTCTCGCAGCTCAGCCTGGGTCTTCCAACATAGATAGATCCTCTCAACCATTTCCCTCTCCCTCCAGCTCTCCTTCCTTTCCAAGGTG
>NDGN011159830.1:0-10875 GCA_002564285.1 Tympanoctomys barrerae | reverse complement strand
CTCAGTCAAAATGGAGACAATCATTCTTCTTTCAAGGAGAGCTGCTCAGGTGGTCCTCCACAGATAAAGTCTCAATTCACCAATCAAAGTGACAGACTGAAGTATGAATCAAGAAACAAGATCCAACAGTATGCTGCATACAAGAAACACATTTACCTGATAAAGAAATGTATAGACTGAAAGTGAAAGGATGGAAAACAACACTCCTTGTGGCAGAAACCTGAAAAAAGCAGGCATAACTATTCTATTTGCAGAAAAAATGAACTTCAGGCCAAGACTCATCAAGAGAAACAGAGAAGATCACTGCATACTTGATAAGGGAACAATCCAAGAGGAAGAGACAGCAGTTAGAAATATATATGCAACGAATACCAGTGCATCCAACTATATAAACCAAAAATTGATGGATATAAAAAAAAAATCAGTTAAGTACTAATACATTTTTCTAATATAGTTTTAATAGGAGACCTGAAGACCCCACTGTCACAAATACATAGATCACCTAGACAAAAAATCAGCAACAAAATATCAGCACTGAATTAAACCTTTTAACAAATGGATTTAGTACATATCTACAGAGTGTTCTACCACACAACATCAAAAAACACAGTATTGGGGCTGGGGAGTTGCCTCAGTAGAATATACTTCCTTGGCAAGCACAAGAGCCTGAGTTCAATCCGTGGTTCCAAAAAAAAACAAAAAACAAAAAAATCAGTATTCTCCACTGCATGTGAGATGGTCTCCAGAATAAACCAGACTAGTTCACAGAACATACTTAGGCAGATGTAAAGAAAATTGTCCCATACATATTAACAGGTTGTAGTGCAATAAAATTGTAATTCAATAGCAAAAGAAATCACAAAAATACATAAACACATGCAAGCTGAATAACACTCTCATGAAAAACCAATAGGACACAGAAAAATTTTAAAAAGAAATTAGTGTGTATAATTAAACAGTGACATCAATGCAACATACCAGAATTACGCGATGCAATAAAAGACCTCATACAAGGGAAATTTATAGCAGTAAATTCCCAAACAGAAAAATAGAACAAGTTCAAGTAAATAATTTAATGTTGAACCTCAACTTTCTAGAAAAAAAAAGAGCAAGTTAAATGATGGAGGAAATTGTAAAGACAGGCACAAAACTTAATGCAACTGAGACTGAGAAAAAAATACAAAAATATTAATGAATTGAAGAGTTGGTTCTATGAACGAGTAAATAAAGTAGACAAACCCTTAGCCAACCTTATTTTTTCAAAAAAGAATTCAAATCCATGCAATTAGAAAATAAAATGATGAAAACTCAACAGAGCCAGAAGAAATCCAGAAGATCACAAATACCTACTTCAAGAACATATACTCTAATAAGATGGAAAGAATGGAAGAAATGGACATAGATACATATGAATTGCTAAAGGTGAATGATGAAGATATAAAGACTCTAAATAACCTATTATCAGTCAATTAAATTGAAGAATTAATTTTAAAACTGTCAGGGCCAGCCAGATAGCTCAGTGGATTAAAGCACCTACTTAGGCAGAAGCAGGGACTAGGGTTCAATCCCTGGCATGCCGTGCTGGCCACACTCCCAGGGCAAGTTGAGGGCGATTGAGACTGGGCATGATGGCAAGTGCCTGTAATCCCAGCTGTTGGGAGGCTGAAAACAGGAGGATCACTAGGAGTCTGATCTGTGTAGTGAGACCCTATAGACCCTATTCTAAGTACATGTTTAAAAAGGAAAAAACAAAACTATCAATAAAGAAACACTAAGGTGCTCAAGGATTCACTGCTGAATTCTGGAAGAAATGTAGAGAACATTTAAAACCATTACACCTCAAACTCTTTAATGAAATTAAAAGGGAAACAGTACTCCCAAACTCATTCCTAGAAGCAAGCATTACCATGATACTGATATCAGAGAAGGACCCAATCCAAAAAGAGAACTACGAGCTGATCTTGATAGACATAGGTGCAAAAATCCTTAATAAGATATGGCAAACAAAATGCAGCAAATCATCAAGAAGATTATTTACCATGACTAAGTAGGATTCATCCCAAGGTTGCAAGGATTGTTCCACATATGCAAAGCAATGAATGTAATATATCACATTAACAGAACCACCACAAAAACCACACGATAATCTCAATAGATGCAGAAAACATATTTGACAAAGTGAAATACACATTCATGATTAAAAGAAACACTATGAAGAATTGGATTAGAAGCTCTTTATGTCAATCTGATAAAAGCTACCTACGACAAACCAACAGCTAACATCATACTAAGTGGATAGAGACTGAAAAATTTCACACTAAAATCAGGAACAAGGCAAAATGCCTACTGTCATAGTTTGGAGTTTTGCAAGAGGAACAGTATAATACACACACAAAAGACCAAAGAATCCAGCTGAAGGTCTGGATCCCATGCCTCCCACAAATAAAATTGGAGGCCTAGAGCCCGTCACCATGTTTCATGCAGGTTCACTTTATAGATCTGTGCTGGAAAGACCTAAAGGTCAGTGGTGGAAGCTAGAAAGTCTATGCCAGCAAGATGAAGGATCTGGGCTAGCAGGCTGAGGGATCTGAACTGGAGCCAGGAGGCAACACTCAAGGTAAGAACCAGAGCTTCCCAGAAAAGTACCACAGTCATCCTCAGCAACAGTGAGTCCCAAGCTCCTCCGATAATAAGGAAAGCTGAATTTCCCTCAGGAAAGCCAAAGTGACAAGCTTCTCCAGGAGACTCAGTGGTGCCCCATCTTCCCCTCTGGGGACAGGAAGCCAAGCTCAAGATGAAGACCAAAGTTCCCCAAAGTGAACCATAGCCATTCTCAGTGATGAGGTTCTAAGCTTCTCCTCTGACGAGAATAGTCAAGTTCATCAGGAAAGCCAGCATGACAAGGTCCTCCAGTAGGATAGCCCAGGAGAGCCAGCAGCCTCAAACAGCTTCAACACCTTCTCCAAACAGCTTCCCTAGTAGCCTCTTCCTCTCCTTCAGTTCTGCCTCTTATGCTGCTGGCCACAATCCTCAGGTGGGGCCTCCACACCCAGCACCATGCTGGTTCAGATCAGCTGGATATAACAAGTTGACCACAAGTTACCCACCACATCTACACCACTCCTATACAATACAGTTCTAGAAATATTACCCAGAAGAATTAGAAAAGAGAAAGAAGTTAAAGGGTTAAGAATAGGAAAGGAAGAAGTTAAATTATTATTTTTGGATGACATAATACTCTACATAAAGACCCCCAAAAACTCCACCAAAAGACTTGTAGATTTAATAACTAGATTCAGTAGCATAGCTGGATACAAAAACTAATACTCAAAATCAATAGTCTTCTTGTACACAAAGAACAAACTCACTGAGAGAGAAATTAGGGAAATAATACCTTTCACAATAGCACTGAGAAAAGTCAAATAGTCAGGAATCAACGTAACAAGGAAATTAAAATATGTTTATGTTAAAATGACAGTACGCTAAAGAAAGAGATTAAAGAGAGTATCGGAAAATGAAAAAATATCCCTTGTTCTTGGATAGAAGAATATAGTAAAAATGGCCAAACTTCCAGAATTGTTATACAGATTTAATGCAATCCTGATCAAAATACTAATAGCAGGCCAGTGAGATAGCTCAGCCTTCGAAAGCACTGGCTTAGGGAAGATTAGACAAAGCCCAGGGAGTGTGGTTCAGTCCTTGACAGCATATGCCCCACCAGCCCTGCCCCCAGGGAAGGCTGAGCCAGCCACAAAAATAAATAAATAAACAAGCAAACCTGATAGCACTCCTCACAGAGCTAAAGAAAACAAAAAACAAAAACAAAAGAACTAGAGAAAACAATTCTGAAATTCATTTGGAACTAGGAAAGACTTAGACTAGCAAAAGCAATTCTGGGCAACAAAGACAAGGCAGACGGCATCATAATTCCAAAACTGAAATTAAACTACAAATACTATGGTGATAAAAAATAGTGTAATACTGTCCAAAAAAAAAAAAAAAAAAAAGACTCAGTGATAACTGGAACAGATTAGAAGATGCAGAACAATTTGAAACACACTCAGCCACCACATCTTTGACAAAGGAGCCAAACACTTCCACTGGAAAACCCTAGCCCCTTTAATAAATGGTGCTAGGAAAGCTAGCTTTGTACATGTCAAAGCTTAAACCTAGGCCCATATCTCTCACAATACACTAGGCTAAAATCAAAATGAATCAAAGATCTAAATATTAAAAGAGAAACACTAAATCTGCTGGAAGATAGAATAGGTAAAATTCTTGAAGACATAGATGCAGAAACAACAACTGGGGTCACATATTGAAAAGCTTTTACACAGCAAAAGAAACCACGAACAGAGTTAAAACACAACCCACAGAAGGGGAAAATTTTTTACCAGCTATTCCTCAAACAAGGGACTAATATCTAGACTGTATAAAAAACTAAAACAAAATAAGACACCCCAAATTTAAAGACTAAATCCAAAAATGGGCATTTGACATGAATAGACACTTCTCAGATGAAGAAGTACCAAAAATAAACAAATAAATAAATATGTGAAAGAATTCTCAACATCACTAGTCATTTGAGAGAAGCAAATTAAAGCAATACTGAGATTCCATCTCACTTCTGAAAGAAAGTCTATTATCAAGAAAACAACTAATGTTGGAGGAGCTGTTGAGAAAAAACAACCTTTCTCCACTGTTAGTGGGATTGTAGACAGGTGAGATAACTGTGGAAATCAGTGTGGAGATTCCTCAAAAAACTAGGACTAGCAATTCCATCTGACCCGGCCATTTCCTTCCTGGATATTTTCCCAGAAGAATTAAAAGCATCATACCAGAGCAATATATGGATACCTATGTTTATTGCAGCACAGTTTGTAACAGTCAATTGTGGAAACAATCCAAGTGCCCATCAATTGGTGAATGAATAAAGATGTGAGTTTTGTATACAATGGAGTACTACTCTGCCGTAAGGAAGGATATGCTTGGATAATTTCTAGACAAATAGATGTACCTTGAATCCATACTCTTAAGTGAAATAAATTGGACATACATGTTTAAATATCACACTGTTTCTCCTATGTGAGAAACCCAAAGGGTAAATGAGGACCAAATGGATGACATATTGGGAAGCAGGGAAAAAAGTTCAAATAGGAAGGGGAACAAGGGATAGAGTAGGGGAAGAAAGGAAATAGGGATTTTAAAAAGTAAAAAAGAAAGGAAGGAAAACAATACAAAGAAATTTGTGGGGTTTGTCAAACAAAGTTTTGTACAAAGAGAGGGGAAGGAGGATAAAGAAAAAGGAGTGGAGAAAAATAGGAATTAAGATACATTACATACAGGTACAAATTCCCTATGATAGCTGTGATCATTATGTATGACAAAAGTGCACCAGCAAGAGTGTACCAGTAAAATTCATTTAAACAAATAAGAAAATAGAGGCAACAAAGAAACCTTCATGAAATGAATGGAAGGAATCAACCAAGACTATGCTTGTACTGACCACAAGACCAGCCCATAGCAGGCAACTGAACGGGTATTTGTCATTCCCCACCTTCTTTCCCTGCATGAGTCCATGGAAGGAGGGAAATCCTTCTACTTACTTAAAAAGCCCAGTGCAGAAAGATTTCTAGGATCAGATTACTGGTTATTCTGTTCCTGAAAGGCAAGTATGAGGTTACAGCTTTACTGTAAACATCTCCAAAACACTGCAGGCAGAAAGATCAAAGAGATTTGAGCTCCTAGGAGAGCTCCTAATATCCTGAAAAGGCTCACGTTTTCAGGCTCATGCACTGGCTGAAGGGTTTCGGTCATTGTGAGTTTTTTTTTCCTCCCTGTGGCTTCCTAGAAGCTAATCTGACCTTCAGGTTATTCCTCACCATTTTTCCCTTTACACAAATATTGTGTCCTAGTCATTTTGTCTTCTGGAGGGTGTTTCTGCTTGGTATATCCCTCAAGGAATAGAGCTGGACAATTTCACTAATGAAAAATCTCTTTACTTTCATCAACTGTCCTCTCTCCCAGATGCCCAGTTTCTGCCTGCCACAATTGCTAGGGCAGAAATGACTGCAAAGATCAAGACGGCTTTCAACAGATAACTGGTTGTGTGGCTTCAAAAGGGAGACAGGGTCTGAATGCTTTAGAGGAACATGCTTTTATGTCATGTAAGATTTATAAATTGCTTTGCTTAAAAAAAATCACTAGACTAGGACGAGGGATTTAGCTTAGTGGCACAGCACCTGCCTGGCAAGTATGAGGTCCTGAGTTTGAGTCCTGATAACCCCCAAGATAAAATAAATCACTAAACTAATACCAGTTCATCAACAATTATGTATTTGTAACTAAGAATGTGTGCAAATATTGATAGAAGTATACTTTTTGTGTTTCAACTTCACAACGAAGTAGAAACTATCTAAATTGATAGCCTATAAAGATTTAGTTAACTTAATAATGAAATTCTATATGATAGACCACTCTTCAGACTTTAAAAGAAGATTATTATTATTATATGTATTTAGTACAGGATCTCACTACACAGATCGGACTCATAGTGATCCTCCTGTTTTCAGCCTCCCATGGGCTGGGATTACAGGTGTACACCGCCACTCCCAGTCTCAGTCACTGTCTCAGTGCATCCCCAGGGTGAGACTGGCAGGGCACGCCAGGGATTGAACCCTGGTTGCTGAGCCTGCCTAAGCAGGTGCTTTACTCTGCTGAGCTATCTGGCTGGCCTTTAAATTATTCACATATTTGTATATTCATAATCTATGTGTAACATATGAGATCCTAGGTTATTACTGTATAATCTCATTTATGTAAAAAGTAAAACAACACATCTATGTATTAAATACATATAGTGAATATACAAATGAAACTAAAAGAAGCACTAAAATGCAAGTGAGAGTATTATAATTGATTTTATTTTCTTTTTTCTACAAGAGAGCTTCAGTTTTTCTATTTTGAATGTGTTACTTATACAAATTGAAGTTATTGGGACTCCCCTTTTTTTCCTGCCCACAACATTTAGCACAGAGAGATATAAAGAAAGCATAATAAGGATTCATAGCAAAAAGCAACTACAGTTATAGAAGACCCAGCCCCAGCTAGACACCAGGATGCCACACCTGTGACAAGCTGACCCTGCCAGATAACCATGAGTAAGCCATCTCCCTCTTGGTACAGCACTTTTTCCATGTGGAAAAGCACAGTGGTATTCCCTACCTTGATACGATATCACTAAAATTTGGTACCTACTTGTCATGTGTGCCGAGGTCACAGGAAAAACTCACACATCGTTGGCACTCTGGATTTCCATGAATGAGATGAGCTACCCGCTCATTGGAGGTTTTATTTAGTATTTCTGTTTCTTTTGTTCTTTTGATATTGCCATCTGGAAATGTTTCCACACACCGTAAAGAGAAGCTTTTCTGTGAAAAACCTGAAACTGCTCATCATTTCCAGTGGAGGCAGAGAAGCTATCGCGATGCTTCTCTATTAAGGTTGAGATCTTTTATGTGTTCATTTGGTTTTGCAGAATGGGATGTACTGAAGGAAAATTTCATCGACAGTAGAGCTTCTGATCACAGACCTGGGTAATTCAGTGAAAGGGAAACTAAGAGTGTGTGGTGGCTGTTTAGACAATGTGTAGGCCACCAAAGAGAAAATAGATTATGAAAGAGAAATACAAGGTTGTGCAGGTTGGTCTTCAGCTTCCGTAGTCATTAGAATGTAAACATGAGACCTTATGTTTTATGCTCTTGAATAGATTATCTAATGATACTGGGAAATTCTCATCTAATCTGCTAAGAAGAGCAGAAGAAGGAAGATTATTACCAACTGTTTCCTCATATTAATAAATCTGACCCTGAGCATTTATAACTGAATAAGTAGTAATGTCAGGAAGCTTAAAATGGACTCCCTGAGACTTTCTGATTAGTTTTGCAGTACACACACACAGTTCCACATCTGGCAGAAACCTGGGACTCTTATTCTGAGGTGACAGATAATCATTGTCAGGTGCCTAATTATTTTTCATTTTCCATTTCAATTTAACCATTAATTAAACTAGATATCCTTGACTTGACTTTCAATTCAAGAGAAGCTCAAAAAGAAACTGCAATATGCACATCTGAGAAGCCACTGCCTGGCTCCTTTAAAGTCACTGCTCTCGGTAACTATAGTAACCAGCATTTAAGGCACAAAAACACAAAATCAAAGTTCTAGGCTGAGGCTAGAAAATGGCTTTGTTCTATGATTGTTCTTACGCCTCCTGTATCATATTTCACCCCAAAACCTCAAAGGACTAACTCACCACTTAGGGGTAGGCAGACCAATGTCCATGAGGACAAAGAGGACACGGCGGAGCTGGAGACCGGCTGTGGTAGGGACACCTGCCCCTCCAGAGAAAATCAAATGCCACTATCTAGTGCAGTCACAGAGGCTCGGCTCCTTCTGTGTTCCACTGGAAAAGAAAGAGACTGGCCCGCAGCAGCTGTGGCATTGTGTGAGCTTGTCTGGCCCCTCCCGGGGCAGAGATGGGGTCGGCCCTGCGTTGCCTGGCCACAGACTCCCTGCCACCTCGCTTGGGCCCGTGGTGAGATGGAAAAGAACAGGTGACTCTGCAAGGGTTGCTTTCTAAGCAATGAGATTGAAAGGGGTAAGGGACAGAGGGAGATGAGCTGGATTTAATAATCAACATTTGCAGAAAAAAATTGGGCCAATGATTTTTAAACATTCTACTTCTTTTTTTATAGCAGACATGTACACGTGTTCAAATAGAAAAGTGCGAAAAACTATTCTATTTGGTTATTTATATTTGTCATATAAAGAGATGCTCACAGTAGCACCCAAGACTGACCTAAAATGCTACAAGCCAGCATTTCCGACACCAAGGAGGAGGACGCCTCCCAAAGAAGGGAACTTACCCACCCCCAGCTCCCTGGGTCACTGCATGTGGCACCGCAGGGCAGGACGCCTGTGACATGCACACACAGTGACCCTTCACTCGATGACGAACTAGTAATGGCCAAGGATTTCTTCAAAGGAAGTTTAATATTTTGGTTGGCAACCGTGCCCCGAGGAAGTATTGCATTAATAATCCTAGCTTTTAACACAGTTCTTCTCTTGATGTAGTCAGAAAGCTTCACGGTGGCTTAAATGCACAAGCTGAAAAGAGAACAAATACACTCGAGATTTTATGACTTACTCTGTCGAAAGAATACTCCCAAGAAGCGCGACAATAAAACTGTGTCTCCTGCCTGTGGGAAAGGTTAAAGGATAAATGGCTTGAGAAAATTACTGCACATAAAGTGGTAATTCATTAATCACATGTGGAGAAATGCGTAATATTACGTCGCTAGCCTTGGACCTCCCTAATTAAGCTAGGCCTAAGTCCTCCAGTCTGGGGATAATGCTATTAAAATTATAGCATTCTCTGACCTGTCCCACCAGTGCTGCAGGCTCAATCACAGCTTTGGATGAGTCTGACTCCGCCAAGTGCAGAAATGGGTGGATCTGACAAGCTGCAGCACTTTCCTGGTGGTGGTTAGAGCTGTGAAGTGCATTTCCTCCTTTGCTTCCGCAGTCAGGGCCTAGGTACAGGCTGAGCCAGGCGGGGAATAAGGCACCCCTTGCTGTTAACCTCATCTTCCAACTTGGTACTAAAGTCAAAAGCATCGTGCATCCGTGGAAGAGGCACAGCCGCTGGAAATGCTTTTTTATTTCCATCAATTGACAGACAAGTGTAATCTGACTTCTTAATGCAAAGGGACAGATGCCACTTAACGCAGCCATTAGCAAAAGGCAGTGTGTCTTATTGATTGCTATAACTGAGAATCCTGCTGATAAACACAAAGTTGACATTTATAAGGCTTTGTGCCCTGAGCAGCTCAGAGGTTCACTGGGGTGGAAACAACTGAATCGGGGCTTCTGCTCCATGACACTTCATAAGGTTCCTTGCCTGGCTCTGGGAGTGTTGGCTGAAAAGCAGAGCAATGTTCTAAATAAAGAGCATGTGAAGTGTACACAGAGGGGGCAAACATCAGGTACCAAAAATCCCACCCCACCTGCCTTGATCTCTCAGAGGTGCTCAAAAGTGCAGAAGGACCTAATTTTAAAACAGAACTGTGTGGTCTTGGGTAAATTGCTTAATGTCTCTGAGTCTCGGGTTCTCAACTGTAAATCAATTAACTTTTTCCTGAGAAATAACTTCAAAAAGTGCTCGTTTAGCATAATACCAGGTACACATTAGGCCTTCTCTTCTCTGCATCAGTCTCAATCCGCTGTCATTTACTACCCCACTTTAAACCGTATAGCAACAGGAAAGCTTTTGCTTATCACTACATTCACTGGCTAAATATTTTATCAGTCACTGATGTTTCTTCAGATTTTTCAACACCTGAGGATAAAAAAAAAAAATAAAGCAAGCAGAATGGCAGAGTTATTATAAAGATAATTCCCCAGATGATTCCTGGGCACTAAGCATGTGTTTGTGACCACGGCATTCATAGGAATGCTAAGGGGAATGCCACAGAGAAAGCCAAGCCTGGTGCCCACTTCAAGCAGTTCATAATCTGTGCAAGGTGGCACAGGGGTATGTGAAAGTGTTGAGCCAGGGTAAGACACAAAAACTACTTTAAAAACTAGCTTGTGCTGGAGTTGACTCTTTTTTTTTAATGAACAGAATATATTTATTGGGGGAAAGAAAGCTTCTGTCTGAGAGAGAGACAGAAGCGGGGGCCCTGTGCAGGTGGTCCCCAGGAAGCTGTCTCTTCCCCAGGACCTTTATAGAGCAAAACCATGTGGAGAAGTAGGTCTAAGGTGGTGGAGAAGACATGGGAACTCGCTTAGATGGGCATGAGGTGGGACAAAACT
>NDGN011159709.1:0-10325 GCA_002564285.1 Tympanoctomys barrerae | reverse complement strand
ACTCAGGCTCTTGTGCTTGCCAGGGAAGCGCTTATTCCACTGAGCCATCTCCCCAGCCCCTTGTATACTGTTTCTAATGTCTTATCTATTATTTTTATATTCTTTAAAATAAATTTTTTAAAAGAAAAAAGTAAAATAAGTCAGACACATAAACTTAAATATCACATTTTCTCTTATACAAAAAACAAACTATATACTAAAAGCAAAATAAAAGACAAGAGAAAGTGTTGTTTCTCAATGAGAAGGGGATTAAGAGAGGGGAAAGAGAGAAAGGGATCTAAAAAGGAATTAAGACGTGTTATATCCAAAGAGTGTAAACATTATATACTGCAAACACATTAACTTTAAAATGTTAAAAATAATTTTGAAAAAGAAACATTACCAACAAAATTTTAGTTTCTCCATCTTAAGAACTTTTTAAGACTGAAACTATAAATGCAGCCAAGTATGGTGGTACACACTCGTAATCTCAGAACAGGGAGACTGAAGCAAAAGGATCACTAGGATTCAAGGCAAACCTGGGCTACATATTGAGTTCAAAACCAACCAAAAATACATAATGAGACCCTACCGCAAACAATAATAATAATAATAATAATAAGTTTAAATTGCTAGCAGATTTAAATATAATTTTAAACCAAATACACGTCTTTATTTAAACAATTTAACAACACAATAATTAACAGTTCCATGTACCATATACAGTTTCAAATCTTACTTCTACAAATTACTTGTGTAATTTTTTGAAAGTGACTTAATTTTCCTAAGCTTTAGTTTCCTTATCTGATTACTGGAATAATTCCTCAAAGATATTATAAATATTTATTACATATTAATTATATGGTAAAGTGCTGGATAGTCAATAAATAACAGCTATTGTGATTACCGGCATTTTGAAATACAATTCCTTCTATGCTTTGAATGTTAGCTCCTTTTTCAATGTATGATGTATAGTATTTTCTCCCAGCCTTTGGGTTTTCTCTTCATTTGGTTGTCTCCTTTGCTGTCCCAGAGCATTTTAGTTTGATCAATCCCATTTGTTTGTTTTTTGCTTTTGCTGCCTCTGTACTTTCAGGGTCATATCTGAAAAAGTCCAAAGTAGTGCCACACAGATCTTATATGTACACAAATCTTTAATTCATTTGAGTTGATTCTTGTGTGAGAGGTCAGGTAAAGGTACTATTTCATTCTGAATCTAGATAGCAGTTGTTTCAATATAGTTTATTGAAGATAGACTGTCTCTCTCCATTATTTTCGTTTCCTTTATCAAACATCAATTAACTGACCACCGAAGTGTGGTTTTACTTCTGGGCTTTCTTTCCTATTCGACTGGTTATTATTTCTGTAGGTTTTGTTCTATTTTTTAGATAGTACCATATTTCTTTGATTAATTTTGTAATGTATTTTGCGATCAGTTTAAATAATCATATTAATAATAAGCCAAGTACTTGAATAGACATTTTCAAAACAAGAAACATAAATACCTTATAAATATATGAAGAAAATATTCAAAAAAATTCAATATTTATGGCTTATCATAAGGATATACATACAACTTAAAACCAAAATGACATATCATCTCACATGAGCCTCCCTCCATATTTATTTAGTTTCTCAAAATGGGGACCAGGTAAGATGATACAAGTGAGAAAACAAAAGAATCAAGAGTGCTGAATCAGATTCAACAGGAGTATCAACTTCACTAATGACATAAAAAATACAGACAACAGCAAAATGAGTCAAGCATTCTTCCTTTGAAGATGTCTGAAACTCTCAGACAAAAGTACCGATAACCTTTTCTTGCTTAAAGATGCATTTTGGTCTAGATTGCATGTGACAGTGGGACGATCATCTCCTAACAGAAAAAGCCCTTTTTGTTATGGGACATCTATGTATTATCCTCTGCTATTCACACAGCTTATATAACATTTTCCAGGAGGCGGTAGCCCCATAAATGTATAAACTTCATGTTTATTTACAATAAACAACCCAAACAGATCTGGTCTGTTTTTCTAAGAGTAATCATCTGTTGACAGACTCCTCAGCTAGTAAATACCATTATTATATTTTTGAGGGGGTGAATTATTAGCATGCCTACAAAGGATTTGGTACAATGGTTTACCTCACAACACAGACTAATTACTTGAGTTAATAGTAACTCTTCCTTTTATCCAGCTTCAGATTAGCATCTGAGGATGCATTTGAATTCTGAACAAATGTAAGGTTGGTATTTAGGATGTCGCAAATTATTGGGGCAACTTTAAGCTTTAAATAATATAATTGATCCTTCAATAGCTTTATGTTGCCCTAAGATTTGTGGCACCCTGTTAATTCTCATTTTTCAATGAGAAAATTTAAGAAGTCATAGTTTTTTTGTTTTGGTTTTGTTTCTGAGTTTAATAAAAAGTTTTCCAGGTATTCATTCTTCAAACCAGTCATTTTATTCACATAATATGCATGCATTTCTCTCACATAGTATGTTGGTGTGTGTCTTTCCAAGTGCAAAAATATATGTATCCATGTCATTTGCAGATACTCCATTGACAGAAGTAGTGACCCTGGAAGATTTTTCTATGTTGACATAACAACAGGTGCCCTAATGACTGCAAGACCTCTAGACCGGGAAGAATTTTCTTGGCATAATATCACTGTCCTTGCTATGGAAATGAGTAAGTAAAATAATACACTGGCCTCTGTAGAAGAACAAAATAAATATGAAGAAGGTGGATGTTTCTAGAACCTTTAACAAAACATATTAAGAAAATTTTATGCAAATAAGTGAATCATCCAATTAAAACTTTCTGAATGTATATACTGTACAGATAATATACTGACAGAGACAGAAGTAAAAACAAAAACAGCAGAGCAGAAAAGAAAACAATCATACCTCAAGTAGCTATGAGGGGGAAAAATGTTCCTAAGAAATCTAACAGGCTTTCAATTTTTATGACTGCAAATACATAAATAGTAAAAAAAAAATTATGAAATGTAGCATCAATAAGATATTACTCATCACACAAAATCCTATAAGAATCTGAAACATCTTACAATAAAAGATAATGTAATAGTACTACTTTGCTTCTCATTACTTTGACACAACACCATATACCCATAACTTAAAAGAAAAGAGGTTCAGTTGGGTCATGGTTTGGGAATTCGGTTCATATTTGATTGGTTCCAAAGCAGAAATTTTATACTGGAAGTCACAACAACTCCACTCCTGGTAACAATTCTCTGTATTAGCCAACTTTTCTGTTACTGGGGCCACAGTGCCTGACACCTACAATTTAAAGGAGAAGAGGTTTCATTTGGCTCATGGTTCAGAAAAATAAACCCATGTTTAAAGTCAAAAATATTATAGTGGAAGGACATGGCTGAGGAAAACCGCTACTTCAGAGTACTTAAGAAGTAGAGAAAGAAAGGAAGAGTTAGACCGAAGAATGCACTCTTTGGGATCACATGTTTAGTGACCCACCTCTTCCACCAGGACCCACAACAGAACATATGAGACCTTGGGGATACATTTCAGACCTAAATAATAACAGGTATACTTGTTATATAGTAAGCCTGAAAATGGAATAGAAAATTAATGAAACTACATAAAGAGATAGTTGAAAACTTAACAGAAGGGTCTGGAATATCACTCAGTGGCAGAGAACTTGAAAATGCACAGAACTCTGGATTCAGCCCCAGCACTGCAAAAGAAAATAACTAATTACATAACACTATGTTCAATTCTTTTTTATAACGCCTAGTGATGGTAAAGGCTCATGAAAGTAGCAGTTCCTAACCTTTTGGCTATATAAATAGACGTAGCTATTCAGAAAGGGAATTTAGCAATATAAATTCTTCAAAATGGTAATCATACACTTTTTATCAAGTATTCTGCTAGCAACTATCTTAATGAAATATAGATATTAACAAAAAAATTTTTTTGATCTTTTATTTGGCACAGGGTCTCACTATGCAGCTCAGACTCATAGTGACCTTCCTATTTCAGCCTCCCCTGACCTGAGATTACAGGCATGCCCCACCATACCTGGTTTCAGTGACCAGCATGGCACAGGGCTGGCACAGCCTGAACTACAAGGGCTCAAACCCAGGTCCTTGAGCTTGCCAGAAAGGTGCTTAGACTACTGAAGTATCTTCCCAGCCCAACAAATATTTTTTGTGAAAAAAATATTGACCACAGTGGGTTTTTTTGTTTGTTTTGTTTTGTTTTAATGTATTTAGTATAAGATCTCACTACACAGCTCAGACTCATAGTGAACCTCCTGTTTTCAGCCTCCCCAGCACTGGGATTATAGGCGTGCATCACATGCCCTGTCTTTGTGGCTGGCTCAGCACACTCCACTGGGGCCAGTGCATGCCAGGGATCAAGCCCCAGGTCCCTGAACTTGCCAAAGCAGGCACTTAGTACATTGAACTATCTCACCAGCCCTGAAGTATTATTTTTAAATGAGTGGAAATAAGAATTATCTAAGTGACTAATAATCAGAAGAATTAAACTAAATTATGGTAAACCTATAGCAAAATGAAACTAGCATGCATGTTTTCAAAATACATTCAAGAACTGAATAATCTTGCCCTAAAATTATTCTGGGTCCAATTTTTATTTTGTTTTACAGCAATTTGTGTGTTTGTGTGTATGTGTGTGTGTTGTATGTGTAAGTAATTCTGCATTTAGGAACATATAGAGAATGTTATACATATAATAGTACCTCTGTTGGTAAGATTATAGATCATATTTATCTTCATATTTTTCTGTGATTTGATTCCTATTGTAAGTAAGTACCAGTTATAATGAAAATATAAATCTATGTTGATGCTTTCTGGTAACCAAGCAGTTTAGCTATGTTTAAAAAAATAAAAAAAGTATTTTGAGGGAAAATAAATCACAGAACAGAAATGTTTTTGAAAAAAGAAAAACTGAATCAGCAAACAATACGTTCTGAGATTTCATAAAATTAATATTAAAAACATTTCTGTGTCTCATAATTTTTGTTTTGCCTCCTTTGGGTAGTAATAAAAACAAAAGATAGGAACAGCACTACTGGGACTCTGAAATTGTCCTTGGTGGCAATGCCAAGCAGAAGATAAAGACCAAAAAGACAAGTTTTCTCATGAATGCTTATGGCTTTTGCCCCAGCCAAAAATATATGCATTTGGTGTGGATCTGATCCTGTAATATCCCTTTAGTCTCTAAGCAGAAATGAATGTGCAGTACTATCTGTATTCCAGTGAATAACTTGAAGCCTTTTTTGAAACATAATTCAAAGAACTGATTATTCCACAGGAATAAAGCCAAGCAGTGCCACTCAGCATGCATTCTATTAAAATTGGGCTGTTTTAAAGCCCAGAATACAGAATTACCCTGTCTTTAATTCCAGAACTGAAAGTATGAGCCAAGCAAGAGTATCAAAACCGCTTTTTAAGATTCCATTTATGACTCTGGCTTCCCTCTTCATACTCTTAATGTGAAGCATACCCCTTCCTCAGCAGATACCTCCTTCTGTCCAAGTTCCTGTGTTTGACCATACTTTGAATAAGCACACATACCCTGTACTTTATCTATTGCTTTTCAAACAGCTTTAAAGAATAAATACAAACTTCCAGAAAAGAGAAACATTTCTGCATTACTAAATGTTCACCTTTACTTTTCCTTGCTTTTTTTAGACAACCCCTCCCAGGTGGGAAGTGTTTCTGTTACAATTGAAGTCTTAGATGTGAATGACAATGCTCCAGAGTTCCCCAGATTCTATGAAGCTTTTGTTTGTGAGAATGCCAAAGCTGGGCAGGTAAGGCCGTGTGTGATATCAGGCACCTTGATAAATTCCCAACATGTGGAAGCAACAGTTACAGATAACCAAATTTGCTTTCAAAGATATTTCCACTCCAGAAAATAAGTTTACAAAAGAGCTCTCAATTTGTATATCAGGTTTCAGCACTTTATCTGTTTGGACAACTATTTAGAGCCACTACTACACTATATATGATCTAAACAGGGCTTTGATGGTAGCTTGATTCAGGGTAGCCTGTTAGGGTTTGAAAGCAAATCATATTTCTTTCATCTATAAAATCATATGCTATGGTTCCAGAAAAGAGGTATCATGCAACTCAAGAACAGAGTCATCTATTTTCTTGAGCACAGCGTCAATCCCTGAAAAAAATATGCAGCAGGAAAATTCTATTTTGAGTATCTTCTCACCTCCCTTTTTTAACTTCTGGTAGTGTGAACCCTATTTAGGACCTGCCTACCCTATTCTTGGAATGATTCATTACACAGAATTATATACTCTCTCTTTTACTCAGTTTAAACTTTTGTTTTCTTAGCGCTAGACATGTTAGGTAAGTTTTGAGTAGAAAGTAATCTGGGGGAACATAAATCTCTACTTATGTAAAATAACTACAGTCCTATAAGGCATGTGTTTAAATCTACCTGAATATTTGGTTTATCAATTTCAAGTTGGTATATCTGAGAAACAGAGAATTCTACTTGGAGTGGCTGTATATTAAGATATATGTTGGGTCTTGCCCACTCTATGACTGTTCATTTTTTGCCCTTTTCTTTTCGTGCTTTTGTTAGATGGTTTCCTCTTCTACCTTTGACCCAACAGACTTCCAAACAGTCCTAAAGTACATCCTATAGTCCTATGGGTTCTACTTTGGAAAATGGGTGGGAATCATTTAACATGAAGGATGGGTATTTGGTAAGTGCACATTTGTAATGCAAGGAATTCTACTTTGGTAACTTAGCCTGAACTATAATATAGTTTTGTTTTTATTTCTCTCACTCACCTAGAACACCACCACTGTGCATCTTGCTGCACAAAGAGGAGATTGCGTCTCAATGATCAACATTTATATCCCTACATTCACTAAAGATTTACCCAATACTATTCTACTGTTCTACTCAATCAAAGCAAAAACAGATTCCCATCCCTTGGCCTTGGTGGAAACAAAACGTCCTGTAGTGACTCTAATCTAAACTTCTCTCCAATGATTCATAAAAAGAACTATAGACCATAAAAGACAGTGGCCTATAGTTCTCCTAAAAAAAATTTGTTCCAAAGTGAGGATAATTCTGCTTCCAGATTTATTAATTTCTACTTTAGGAAGACTTGAATATTATGCTGCTAATAAAAATTACAATGAAAACTTTACAGCACAAGAAATGATCCATGTTATTACAACAAAATGATACAAACTACATTCACATACTTACAATTTTGTAAAATTGTGTTTGCATGTGTACCGTGATTAGAGGAAAGATGCAAAAATAACACACCTTATGGTGTTAACGTAGGTGAGTTTTGAGTGAGGGTATTTGGGCCTCTGCTTCAATGTTTGCTATATATTATAACATGATAATTATATGCAATACAGTATAAATAGACTTATAAAATATAATATGGAAAATATGTTTATATAATGAGAAAAGAAGTTAATTTGATTTACAAGAAGTAGCATAGGAAAGTAACACCTCTCCTCCCCCAAGATTAAGTGCTCCCCCTATAAAGGGCTCTGGAAGAGAACTTGTACTCTTGTGATAAGCTAACAGCACCTTAAACATCTGTGTCTGGAGCCATATATACCCTCCATTTTTAGGGACATTTCTAATGGTCTATCATGCAGTGTTTTGAGGTGTAGCTTTTCTACAATTTTGGCTCAAGTCCTGAGGCAATTATCGGTTACATTTGTCAGCTTTATCTCAGAATAATGAAAATCCTACTTTTGGATTTGGGCTCTGAGAAATGTTTTGAAGCTTTTTTCAAAAGCATTCAGTTGAAGAAGTACATTGGGTTTAAGAACAAGCCTCTCTGCCTGTACCGTCAGACACTGTCATCAGTTTCACATCTCCCAGGTCTCCATACACGATTTCCTCTTAGCCTTGGCAATCATTCATGAATGAAGCCCATGGAGAAGTGACATGCATAGCTGGCGCTGGCAGAGGGCAGAATGGAACCTGTGATCAGAACACAGCATGACATCTGGGGCTAAGGAAGAAATCTGACCTGCCAGGAGAATGTAGAGCAGGACAGCAGACTATGGTGTTTCCTTGCTGTAGTGCTTACTCAGTCACTCTCCACAGTTTCTTACCTAACCCCATACTTGAGGCACCAAAACATGCACAGTTCACGGGTTAGATGTTCTGAAATGACTTTTCTGTCTATACAGTCACCTATTTGTAACATTTCCCAAGAAACATTACCTCTTTACATAACATCTGACAAGCAAAATTAAAAAGTATAGAATCTGAACCTAGATCAGGATAAAGGAGGAGACAACCTTTCAGCTGTACTAACACAAGGCTGGACTGTGGGTGGCAGTATCTCTACTACTTTCCCAAATTTATTGCCAACTCCATTCCTTCTACTTTCAGATTCAATGTCAGGTTCTTTAGTGAGCATAGTTTTGGGAAAGGAAAGGAAGGAAAACTGAGGAAAAGGAATTCACCTGTGATGCAGGCCCATTAAAAGGTCACAGAGGGTTATAGAACAAGGTATTTCACAAATTGAGATGGAATGTCCAGGCTGCTGTACACATCATTTAGTCACTGGATATGGGTTGCCCTAAAAAGTCAACCTGACATGGGTCAGGATTCCATCCACAACAGAGACAGCCCTAAAGACAGTCCCTAAAGAAACTATGGAAGGCTGGGTCAAGTCCTTCACTAAAGGTTGGGACAAGACCTTGACTGTGAAATCAACGCAGTGTAAGATGTCCCGTGCTGGAAGTTCCCCTAATTTCCAACATATTGTGAGGGTATCATTATATACCTTAACTCAAAGCCCACCTGAGCCCTGAAGCCAATCTCTGATATTCCATTTCTAGCCCCACAGAAATACAACCAGCCTTTTAACAACAGGAGTAGCAATTGTATAGGTCAGAGCAAAGTGAGAGCCATCTATGCTATCAGTTGGTAGAGAAGCAAATACATAAGGATACTGCTTGATCAACACCTTTCTATGTCCTCCCAGCCCACCAACTGGTGTTCTTCTGATTGTCTGTTTCACACTGCTTTAATAGCTTTTCTTCACAGTCTGTACAGTTTTTATAGAAACTTACTCCTTTGAAAAACTCTAGAAAGGCCAAAGAACTCAGGAGAAAGCTCCTCACCTCCAGCTCTTTCCACCACAAAGCTTTGCTTCTAACTCTAGTCTATTTTTACCCTAGGAATCTTGTACGCTATACCTTTTCTAACTCCACTCCTGTCAACAAAATGTAACTGTCCAATGACCAAGCCCCTTACCTCTGCCTTCCATTAACACATCTAATTCTGATGTGTCTGCTTACTTCTATACTAACTGGTAGTAATTCTTAAGCCAGGGATTTATAGAAGTATTAACCCTGAAATATTTTCCCAGCAGTTTTAAGTAAATTGAGAGAGGAACAGAATGTACAATAAGCAGAACCTGTGACACCTCAGAATTCCTTTACTCAAGGTCTTATATTTACACTGCCTAAAAATGACTAGCTGTGGTTTGGAACTACAACTTATACTGATGTCTAACATGAGCTATTTATATAACATTTATCCTATGCCCATTACATAGGTTCAACAATAAACCAAAATTTATTTGGAATTGTGTGATGACATAGAGACTTTCCAAGTAAGTACCATGCCATATTTTTCATTAGGAAAAACAACCTGTCGTTGGATTTCAAGGTTTGGGATTTCACTGCACCGTAAAGGTTTTTCCTTTGACTTGAGCTCACCTGACTTCATCTCCCTCCTTCAGCTGATCCAGACAGTGAGTGCTGTGGACCAAGATGACCCACACAATGGGCAACATTTCTACTACAGCTTGGCTCCTGAAGCTGCTAACAACCCCAACTTCACTGTAAGGGACAACCAAGGTAACAGGTGGACAAAAAGCTATCTGTGTTTTTCTGCAGCACAGAATAAATACTTTGGGTTATTGCATCATAAAAGCAGTATCAAAGTTTGCCTGCTCTTTAATAGCAGCAAGGACATCAATGTTAATTCCTAGGCTTTTTTCCAAAGTTTTGTTTCACATCAAAGACAAAGAGTGCCCTCTGCTGACTCAGTTGACAAATGTATATAGATACTTGATCTATGACAAACATTACTCAAACCAGAGGCAAAATTCCTTCCTTTATTCCTACAGATAGTGTCCATACTTAAGTGTAATACTGAGAATAACCTGAAAACATTAATAAAAGCTGGCCTAAATAAGACAAAAACCTGGCAGAATATTTCTAATCAAAATGTCAGCGGACTAAAGTGCCCACTTAGGCAAGCACAGGCAAGCGCAGGGACTACAGTTGGATCCCTGGCACCACAGGCCACAACAGCATCT
>NDGN011159707.1:0-18507 GCA_002564285.1 Tympanoctomys barrerae | reverse complement strand
CCCTCAGGAGGAGGCAGGCACCCACTCAGCCCCCTCAGGAGGAGGTAGGCATCTGTTTTCCTTTTGGCTGATGACACAGTTCACTTTCTCTTGAATAATGGAGATATTTCAAAATGCATAAAAGCCTGCTTTCTGCTTCATTTCCCGTAAATAACTTACACTTCAAAGCTGACCTTTCTCTCATATCAAAATCTATGTCACTAAAAACTTGCAGAGAAGAGACCTGAACTCACCAGGACGAACACTAACATAACTGTATCTTGCTTTTTGTGCTCTGCCTCGGATACCTTTGAGGGTTTATAATTTCGGGGGAAGCCCTGAGCAGCCTGACTGAAGTCTCTGCCAGAAATCATATCTGAATGGTGCCCTGTTATGTTTTTCTACTGCTGTTCTTTACGAAATGCCATTAGGGAAGCTTAACTATAGCAATTCTCTGTCAGGGTTGCCAATTTTGCTTGAGTTCAGGCAAGTCAAAGTAAAGATCTCAAATACACAGAAAATTTTAAGTGGAACATGGGTTAAGAGGAAGGGAAATATTGAATATCCTCCATATCACAGAAATTAAGTACAAAAGACAGACTGCTAAATTGCAGTGGGAATCAAATTAGCCATATTCACTGGAAACAGAACTCAAATTACCTTGCACTTGGTTACTGGTGAAGAATGAGGAGGCTTTACAAGTAGACACAACACTCTCTGGCCTTTGTTTAAAATAGTAGTTTCCAAGACTCAATTTCTCTTACGGTTTTTAACATGTCTGGATCAAAAGAAGCAAATCTGACTGCTTCAGGAAAATCTTTAGGGAAAGTCTAATTCCTTTGTCTTCTCAGCAAAGCCTCTGAATAGCAGTCTAAGTTTGCCTTAGCCTGGGCATTCTGAGACCAACTGCCACATCCACTGGGAGCCAGCAAGAGTTCCCCGCTAGGGCCTGAGCTTCCGGGCTCCTTGTGTCCTGCCTCTCAGATGGAAAAAGAATTATCAGTATTGGACTGTCTACAAACTCATTTCCCATTCAGTCACCATCCTAATATACTACATATACACTGTGTGAGTGAGTGTGTGTGTGTGTGTGTGAGAGACAGAGAGAGAGAGAAGAAGTATTGTTATTTCTGATTAATAGTAATCATCTGGAGAAGGAATTTTATAAGCAAAATATAAAATTAGAATTGAATTAAACTTGCAAATTATCACACGTAATTGTCATTAATACTTGATTTCTGAATATCGTTTAATTTTTTAAGTACTAATCATACCAAAACACATTCTCTTTCCATGAAATAATCCCTTTTCTCACCATTTTCTTCTATAGTACTCTAATATTCATCAAGGGCAGTGTCTTTATAACTATAGGTTCTGTCACTTATTGTTCCTGTTTTGAACAGAATGATTATGAAATAGTTATGGTAAACATTACTCAATTTGTAATTTTTAAGGCCATAAGAAGGCCTTAATACAGCAAATCTAAAAATAACCCAAGATTCCTCTTTTAGTATGCCATAAGGTTCTCCTTTTGTAATCCCACATGGAACTCCAACAATGATAAAGTGAAGCAAACTAGAAAACCAAGGAATGGAGACATACACGCATTGCCGTTTCTCACTGACTCGGATGTGCTCCCCAAGGTCCCTGAAACTTATCACTAAGACTCTCTGCAGCACTAGTTTCCAGGAAGCCACCTGAGCTCATGTTACTGTCCCTGGGTGAGGAGATCTTTGTGCTAGTCTGAGGAAAGGGCTGCAGCCTAAGGAAGTCCTCTGGTGACCTGTGCAAGGGAGCAACACGCTGCCTTCACTTTGTGTTCTACGAGGGTCCTGTCCTCAGGAAGTCTACGGAGAATCCACTGTGGCGGCTGCCGAGCTGTGAGTGCTGGCTCCTAGTGGCTGGCAAGTGCTGCTGGTGGGCCGGGTTTGCCTCACTTGCAAGTGACCGCAGAGGGAGATGCCTAGCTCCTCTTGCAGGCTGAGCTCCGGCTGGTGCGTGGTAGGCATGCGCTCCACTACTGAGCTACAGCTCATCCTGCACTTGAAGTTTTTACCCTGTTCTCTAGTATAAATTGCCACCAAGAGATTTCACAGCACTTTCTAAAATGAATATTTTTGGTTTTGAAGAACATGAAAAATAGTTGGTTACACTTTTTCAAGTAGTGATTTCCAGAAAAGTTGATTATTCTGCAACTTGTTTAGCTTAAGTCATTTGATATAGACAGTCCCTTACAAGAAAAATATGCCAGAGTGATGCGCTAATAGAACTATTTTCCACTTGTATATTTGTAATGCACCTTGGAACACACTTGTACAGAAGCTAGAGAAGCTTACGCCTACCAACTACGCATCATCTCTTCAAACGTACCCAATGTTATCATTCTGAATATCGGGCTCATAACCACTCCTTTCTCTCGATATGTAAGAGGATAAGAAATCACCAAACCCCTTTCTTCTTTGTGGAGAGTCACAAGCCTGTTTTGGTCCCTGGGTAAGATGACTGGACAGCAGGGAATCTGACTTCTGGGCTACCTCTCCTGTTACTCAGAGATCCTTTTGGCTAGAAGCAACTGTTGTTTTTCGGCATTTCTGCAGAAAAGAGCACAGAAGCTCAGCTTCTCAGGGCAATGCCAGACGATGGCAAGGCCAAAATACTACCGAGCACTCAAGCAAAAGCAGACAGTGAAGGTCTCTGAAGTTTGTCCTCCGCCGTCTCTTCCCCCTCTCTCCACCCACATCTACTGTCTGTGACACAGCAAAGGCCCACGTAGGCAGCAGTGACTGAATAATTCTGTGTTTAGAAAATACAGTCTACTGAGTTAGGGAAGCTGCAGAAAACTAAAACAACTTACTTCAGAACAAAAGTTCTCCAACCCAAGGAAATCGCTGCCCAGGCTTACGGTTGACGACATCCCACTTTCTGCGTGGCTAACTGCATCTGCTTCTGTGGATGATTTCATTCTTCTTCATCAACTCTTGCTTTGTTACAAGTGCCCGGGCATCAGTATGGTCCAGCTGGGACTGCATCGGATTTGTGGCAAACACAAAAGCCAGGACCGAGTGAAGGAAAATTAAATCTACGCTCTTAATTAATGTTAATTAACTTTCACATTTTGCCTTGGACTGATTTCACTATATTATTGACAAATTACATTTTTCTTATTAGTTATTCAATCCTCAAAAGCTTCAAATCGGTCTAGGTGGGTGAGGAATAAAGTGTGGCGTGAAAACCCCATCACCACCTGATTCAGGCGGAAGTGGAGCACCGTGCCCAGCACAAGCAGGCGGCCTGCGCGCAGCCCAGCGGGCAGAAGCCAAGCGCTCGCACCTCCCCAGCGCAAGGCCTTTGCAGCTGCTTTGCGCATTGTTCTACTTTGACATCAGGACTCTCCGGGCTCCAGGGGAAGCAGCCGGAGAAGCACAGCCAGAGAAGCCCCGCCACTTCTCTCTGTGGCTCAGGACTTCCACTACTTGGGATGCTCATGGCAGACAGGCCAAGGCCCAGACTCGCTGGCCTGGGGAGAGCCCAGAGGGTGCGAAGTGGAGGAAGCCTCCGGGCCAGAGAGGTGCGCTGGGGTGGGGGTTTGAGCTCGTCGGTCAGTGGCCACCGAGGTGATGTCTCAAGGGAAGCACTGGAAATACCACCGATCCGCAAGTGGCTCTATTTGGTGCTTCTGAGTTAGCACGAAGGCTGCCAGATGCAGTAAATAAAAAGGAGGGATGGTTAAATCTGAACCTCAAATAAGCTAGTCTTTGTATATTCTATAACAGAAGACTATGTCATGTAGCATTTGGCCTGATTTCAACCATGCTGTTGATAATTTACATTTTTGTTGTTAGTTATTCAAAAGCCTTAAAATAAGGCCACATCTGTAGGGACAAAGGATGACACTACAACATTATCATTCCTGTTGGGGTGCTTAATTTGGGCAGAGTGTAGCCCAAAACTCCTTTGGTGTACACATGGAGCGTGAAACATTTGGGATGGACTTATATTAAGAAGCTGTACTTGTCATTTATCAAACACGCAGATCTGACTGGCCGTCCTCAGTAGATCCGGCAGCTCCCCCAGGAGCCCCAGGACCCCTCTCGAGGTGAAGGAGGCTCAGCCCACCCAAGGCGCACACCGCTCCTCGCTTTCGCATTACAGTTCCGGAACTCGAGCTTCCCTCTCTCCGAGGGGCACCGTCGGCGTGAAGCGCAGGCCACCCCCGCGTGGCACCAGCACACGCCTGCAGGAATGCTGCCCCCTGGCCGCCGCTGCCCCGGCTGCCTTCTGCACGCTGGCAGGCGCCATGGTCCCCGTGACTTGGGCCGACGAGAGCACAGTGGTGAGAGTGACTGGAGAGTGAAGGGAGCTGCTGCGCAGAGATGGTCACTTAATTAGCATTCATCAAGCACTTATTATTTGGCAGGCAGTGTGGTAAGTTTGCCAAGTAATTCAATGAAAATACGTGGAGCTCAGCACCTCCCTGCCCGCAGGCTAATGTGGGAGAGCAACGAGCCAGCAGCAATCTCGGCGCGGGATGGCTAGAGCTGCCCCCGTTTCCAAGCGCGCAGCCCGGCACCAGGCTCCCCTCGGTGCACCTAGTAGGTTCCCTCGGCAGGTGACTCCTAAGTTTGGCTCCAATGCACCAGGAAGACTAAGTCAAGCAGAAGACTCCATGTGAAACCCCTGACCCATCTGGAAGAAATCGAGGACAATGGAGCTGCCACTGGTGAGGTGGGACGGTTAGAAAGGTAGTGCCTGTGAAATTTCTCTTGACTATTTTTTTCTGTTAGGCTGGCTGGGGGGTTGGAGAAATACCCACCACTTTCTAGCGCAGCAGCCTGAGATTCAGGCGATAAGGTCCGTACGGGCCTCAGTGCCACGCACAGATGTGACCTTTGGGCTGCTTCACTGAGCTTCCTTGGAGCAGCTCGTGAGGATGCTGCTGCTGCTGCTCAGGGGGGCAGGAGTGCTCCCGGTGTTGCGCTCACTGACAGTTCTTTCATGACAAAGCAGTTGTTACAACTATCAAAAAATTAAATAATATTTTCTTACATTTTAGGAAGGGGCCAAATGTAGGCCAGCAGCCCAAATGCAGCATCAGTGAGGGGATCCTGCACCTTTTAAAGGATCTCTATGTTAGGTTTCACAGAGCTGTTTTCTCTTCCTTTGGTCAGGGCAGCCTCAAAATAATAGGTTTCAGAATGAGAAAACAACTTTTTTTTTGTTTAATTTTAATAATAGGGTATTTCAGGTTTGTCTAATGAAAACCAGAAGCTGATGATCTAATGCAATCAAATACTAGTTTTTGTGCAGAAAGAAATAGTAAAATAACATAGGACCTCGTCTAAATAAGACTTATAAATGATGCCAGCTAAATGGGGAAAAAATAGCAATAACCTTTTAAAACATTAATTTAGACTTTTATTGAAATACAAAGGATCTCTAGTGTCTGAAAGCAGGCATTGTCTCTCTTTTATTTCCACAGAACTGTGGCTTGAATACGACACAGCAGGGTGTGTGTTTTCTAAAGTTGGGTCATTATCAGAGTGTTCGGAGCCAGTTGCCAATGAGCCTTTATTTGGCAAAGTTTAAAACTGCTGACAAATGGGATTCTTCCTGCAGCAGTCGAATGCAGCACAACTACATTTGCCTAATTACAAAACCTTCAAGAGCAGTCCAGAAATGCATAGCTTTAGGAAGGGTCAGGACAGCTCGGGACAGGTAACGTGAAAACTGGCGTCTTGGACGATCTCTTTCTTCTATTGTTGTCGATTTCAAACTGTGGTGATGTGAGGTTACTGAAGCAGCCCACAGTCTTACCCACAGCTGCAGGGTTCCCCGTCTGTAGGTTTGGGCGGCAGTTTGTGCTTCGGCACTCTTTGGTCCGCAAGTTTGAGGGTGCCTGCAGCTCTTCTTCCTGTTCTAATCTGCCACTGCACAGAGATGGATCGAAAGACTCCGAATGTTAATTGCTTGCATGTATTTTGTGTTTTTAGACTCCAAGAAAGTCTATCTAGAGGAAAGCCTCCTTAAAATTGGAAAACGGACTAACATCAGACCATTCCATCACCACCTCGTCCTGCAGCAGCCTCTGCATACGCAGACGCCTCCCGTAAAGTGGCTTTCCGGGGACTGCTCTGGAAGCCTTGCTTTCTAATTATAGCTGGGAGAGCATGAGGTTTGTTTGGAATCAAATGTAGCTTTCCGCTGCCATAATTACACACTCTATTTCAAACACCTAACTGCACTGTTTGAAGATGTTAGCACAACTGTACTATGTCCTGGAGGCCTTGCACAGGAGAGCTGGCAGGGGATGAAGGGACAGGGCAGCAACTGAAATGATGGGCTTAGGAGGGTGTAGTCAGCCCGCGGGCGGAAGGACTCAGTACAGAAATGAGCTTCAACCTTGCGTTCCGGAGCCTGAAGTTCTGGTCTCAGTGCTCTGCTCTGCTGAGGCCTTGTGCTAACCAGGCCAGGCAGCGGACAGCTGGAGGCACGATGATGGGTGGGGCACCCTGAGCGACACTGGTTAGGACCCAAAGGACCCAGCACAATAATCATAATAATTATCATTATTATTTTATGTATTTGGTCCAGGGGCTCACTACACCGATCAGACTCATAGTGATCCTGCTGTCTTCAGCCTCCCCAGGGCTGGGGTTACAGGTGTGTACCCCTACTCCTGGTCTTGGTGGCTGGCTCAGCACACCTGGGATCAAATACCCAGGAGGTCCCTGTGCTTGCCTGGCCCACTGAGCTACCTCACTGGCCCTCCCAAGGCAATTATATACATTCTGAATAATTTTTCAAATATGGTTAAGATAAATGCTTATTGTGATACAAAGAATCAGTGTCTGAAATCCAGTGCTGGCCAGCACCTTAAGTCATGGGCAAGTGATCCAGCAGGCCCAGAATGAGGGGTAGGATGCAGGGAGGTTGGGCCAGGAGAGCAAGGGAGGCAGAAACCGATCAGATGCACTCCACAGATCTAGGGCCATGTGTAACCGTGTCATTCCCAAGGTATCTGTGTGACACAGCTGTTTAAGATCTCCAGCAACTGGGGGCAGGAGTGTAGCTTAGTGGTGGAGCCCCTGCCTCGTGTTTGCAAGGAGCAAGGGGGGCTTGCTTGCTTGCTTCTCTTTCTCCTTCTCTCTCCCCCCAAATGTTCTTGAGGCTCCCCCAAAGCCCACCTGCCAGAGGCTTGGTCCCCTGCTTGACCTCACCAGGAGGTGGCAGAGCCTCTAGGGATGGGGTCTAATGAGGCATCTTTGGGAGGCGCGTTCTCCCAGGGCACTGGGGGCAAGGTCTTCCCCTCCTTCCCTTCCCCTCCACAGAGCAGCTGTTGTCTGTTACATGCTCCTCCCCACTACCTGGCTTACCTACATCAGAGCCGAAAGCAGTGGCTCCATCTGACAGGGTCTAATCTAAGCCTGTGAACCAAAGCAATCCTCTGCTCTTTGTACATCTGTTATTTCAGGTGTTTGTCAGTCATGGGAAACCGAGTGACACAGACACCCTCAGCCACCTACTGCTATTACCATTGTAATGACTGTGTAGCTGACTTCAGAAGAAAGGAAAACGGGCCATATTATTTGATGAATATGTCTGCTTTCATTGTGAAATTATAGGATGGAGTAAATACAGAGAACAACAGAAATAGTAAGATAATAACAATAAATCCTGCTACCCTGCTTGGGGTCACCAGCGAGCCCTCTGATGAGCAGTAGATGCTAATCCTGAGTGTTTTGGGAAAGGGGCCAGGTACACAGCAAGTGCTGTTCGAGGGGCTGCCAGCCAGGTCATCCTACTGGCTTACTCTCCTATAAACCCAGTGGAATAAGAGGATTTCCCTCATTTTTGGTTTGAGAGAGTGCCTGAGCAAAGTCCGATATGCCGTGGAATGAGCCTGCCCTCATTAACTGCCATTATAAAACATGCGTTTAGGGGCAGGGAGATCAGTTCAGCGGTCTAAGGTGCCTGCTTAGGCAGGCGCAGGGGACGGTGTCTCGATCCCTGGGTACCACATGCTGTGCCAGCCCTGCCCTCAGGGTGGTCTAAGCCAGCCCAAAGAACCACTCTTTTAATTCCACTGTTTTCTCAGAGCCAAGGAATCTCTATGCTTCGGTAACAATTTAATAATAATCTCTTACATTTGGGTAGCCTGCTATACAAATGACTTCCCCAGAAGTTTCACATGTATGTCCTCCCTGCATTCTTCAAAATAAATCTCTAAGTTGGGCAAAAGGAAATTATTACCCTCATCGTAAATGTGGTGAGATGTACTCAGGGTCAGGAATCCAGCTTCTGCCGGAACTAAGCTCTGCTTCCTGTTTGTCCCCTGGGGACCTTGAGGTCACCCAGAGCAGCCGAGCAGTTTGCCACCCCATGGCGCAGGTCCACTGACTTGTGGACAATAGTCTCATTAAGTGCTAAGGATCCTTGGGCAGACACCAAGGACTTTGGTATCTCTGCGAAAATCTTTATAGAAACATTTTTCTCTTTCTTTCTCCTCATCTAAACGCTAAAATATTTACAGTGAGAGGCCAGCTAACATCAGGCTACCTTACGATTTTTCAGGGAAATGCTAACACGCTCTCATAGCCTGTGAGAGCGACTGTCCTGATACAACCATGATCTGGAAGGGCTTTGAGAAGCACAGGAGAGGGCCGGGGATTTCATCTGCCTGACGGTGGAAGGGAGGAACACGCGTCGAGGACGTAGGACATGTGCCTTTGGGTCTCGCCTCTTCCAGGCCCCGGAGGGATAGCCTGTCCCTTGGTGCTTAAGACATTCTAACACGCTCTCATATTCTATGCCAGAAACTGTCCTGATAAAAATCGTGATCTGGAAGTGCTTTCAGAAACTGTGCTCTTACTTAAATGGGATCCCAGGTGGAGCAGTTTTCCACACGTAGACATGTTGACACACTGACACGCGATGTAACCGTTTAAAGATGAATGGTCTTCAGACTCGTCCCTCACCCCGGAGTGGGAGAAAGCCTTGCACACTCAGGTCACTGTGCTTGAGCACTGTCACTCACAGCAGTGCCACTGGCACACGATCTTTAGATTAGTGGTAGCACAAGTTTATCTATGCGAAGGCAGGCAGACAAGTTTTCCAAGAGTAATTCCCTCTCTGGAGACCCTCAGGACATGACGGGATCCCGGAGGTCTTGAGGAGCAAGGATGAGAAGCCATGTGAGGGCCAGTCTGGCCATGCAGGCCACTTAATTGCAGTGAAGTGACCCCGAAGAGCTGACACCAGGTTGGAGCGAATGTCAAGCTCAGTTGTCTCATCTGCTAGTAGGCAGCTCTGGTGGCCAGCCTTTCTGACACTCAGTGCCTTTTGTTTGCATGGGCAGGCAGCACCCACCACAGCGGTATTCGGAGGACTAGAGGGCACTCTTGAGTAACGCACTTGGGCACGTACCGGCACTCAGCGAGCGGCAGTGTCAGGGGTGCGCACCTCACTGAGCCATGGCCACTTCTGGAACGTCCCAGCAATGCAGACTGCGCCCCCCAAACCTTAAGGTTCCTCACCCACTTCAGCTGTTGATCTGGGCTTCTAGGAAATCATTTCATGTTTGAAATGCTGGAGGTTACTATCTCCCCTGTAATGATTCTCTAAAGGTTAAGAGACAGCAAAAGCAGACGCTCAAAGAAAAGTGGTGCCTCCAACTCGTTCTGGCAAAGTCCACTCAAACAAAAGGCCGTGCTGTCCCTGGGCATGGGGACGCTTGAGTTCAAGCCCTGAATTCCTGCAGCATAAGACAACGTCCAATTCATTCCTTACTTAACAAGAACCATTTACAAACACTCACCTAAGGGCACAGAGTTCCCAGGAGCGCAGTGTGATGTGGGATTCGCGGCGTCCAGTTCACCACAGGTGCAGAATTGTTTACAAAGTTAAAAAGTAAGTAACTATGGACCAGCAGAATAAATTATACATATGCGTTATATATGTATGGCAGTAAGGCTAAATTACTTCTGTCAGCACTTCTTCTTTCCTACAAAATGAGTGGTATGGACCATAATAACCCAGTTACTCTCAAATCTCAAAATTTTAATGTATGTAATTTAATAAAATTAATATATTTGATTTACATGGCTTAAGATCCAAACTAGTCCTCATATTACTGCAACAGGCATAATAGTTTATGGTATAATCCTCTTTTACACTTCCTGCACTTGCCAATTTTTTTGTTTATTTATCCTTGAATTGATGATTGCCTGAGGAAATTAGTGCATTAAAGCCTCCCTTAATCAGATAGGTAAAAATCGTATTTAGTTTCTTTAAAAAAAAAATCATAGAATCCAGGGAGATGGCTCAGTAGAGCAAGTGCTGGCCTGGCAAGCACAAGGGCCTGAGTTCAATTACTAGTTCTGAAAAAAAAATCATAGATTTAATTTATTATTTCTATAACTTAAGTCAGAATCTTTTGGATTCAACTTTTCTATCAGCAAAAAAACTGTGCCTTAGGCAGAAAAAAAATCTGTTTTTCTTATTAAGTGAGGAATCAAATCAAGTTAGTATTTCCGTTTTCCTTTCCTTCCCTTGTCTTTTCCCTAAAGCCATCCTTGCACAAATCCTGCATCAAAGTAGTCAGAAGTCAAGGAAAATGAACTTAGGCGCAGGTTTTTGTGCTTCTTCATGATTTCCAGGTCTACCATGTACACACTCTGGGGGTGCTGTTAGCTTTGAGGAGACATTTTGGGGATATACTACTTTATGTCTCGAGAAGGAACTGTTTGTACTACAGGACTTGAAGACGAAGGGTTGAATGCATGTGGCCCCATCACCTGCCACTCTGACAAACTGAGGGACTTAAAGCATACGGGGTAGGAGTGAGAAGCCGGGCGTCTAGCTGCAGCATTCCAGACGGACGCAGGCCTCTGTCCGCGTGGAGCACCTCCTGCAACCAGACCGCGCTCTGCGCTTCCGCCCTGCGTCACTGTGATGCACACACCTCATCTGTCGCGTGCAGGCCGTTAAAAGGAACCTTCTTCCCTGTTACTTTCTAGTCTGAATAAGTAATTATGAAAAGCAAATCATTGCTGGTCTCCTTCTTTCTTCAGTTTTATTGGGTTTTGTCTGCCTGTCTCCCACGCATATAAAGAACTGTTCTGTTCATTCATATCCAATGATTTTCTTTGGGGGGTTGTTTCAGATAAAACAGAAGCCTGATTTTGTTGGGAATGTAGCTCTAAAATCTGTAAGAGCAACCATGCATATGAATTTGAGGGTGAAATGTCACCCTCTATTTGAACTGAATGGAGAAAACACAATAGACGCCTGTTTAACACTGCACAGGGCAATGAGGAAAGAAAAGTCTAGATGCAATCATTCTTTCTGAAGGCCTTGTAGATGCCAACGATATTAAGACTTGAGGGGTATGTACCAGCCTATCATGGGATATTTATTTCGGTTAAATTTAGTGCTCTTCATTAAATGCTGGGGTCAGATTTGAAGCATGCAATGTTCTGCTAGCCTAAAAAGTGCTATAATTCTGAACCATATGCTGACTACCTGATCAGTGACTGCAGTAAGTAGTAGTGGCTATGGCGGTGGTGGTGGCAATAGTGGTGGTGGTGGTGACAGCCGTGACAGTTGTGGTGGTAGAGGCATGTGTGCGCCTGAGCTCACCAACGTGTGTAAAGCATGTCTGCCAAAGAAGAGAAAGAAAAAATGGGGGAGGACTAGGTAATCTTATCAAGTGGTTTTGGAAGCATATGGCAGAAGATCTGGGGTCAAGCTTAAAATTCATCTACACTTCAGTGAATGGGACTTCCCAGGGAAGCTGGATGGGAACAGAACAGGCCCTTGCTGTGTGGGTGCGAAGCTGCTTTCTGAGTCCTCCTGGCACACACAGCCCAGGACTGGGTACCTCAGACTTCCTTCCTCCAGTGTCCGGAATGTTCCAGAGCCCTCCCTGACCAGCACCGGCCTCACATGAGACATGCAGCCTGGTCCCATGCCTCACTGCGAGCATCACAACTGAAGGGGCACATGATGCGCATCTGTCTCTGCCTGCGCCTGTCGGCTCGCTTACCCGCTGCAGCTCTACCTCGGTGCTAATTTCTCTTGCCCTTTATCTCTGGCTCTGCCGATCTCTCCATCTTTCCTCCTGTCTGTCTGATCCTCTTCCACATCCATTCATACCGGTCACCTGCACGCCTTTGCCTCCTAAGGCACTGTGGCCAGCAGTGACCGGTCTCCTAGGTCATCTTCCAAAGCTTTTATTTGTGGGACATCTCCTGTGCATTCCGAACTCCAAAATCACTTCACATCAAGCTAAATTAAATTAAGTGAATTTAAGTTTGTCATCAACTTTCTGTCTACTTTGCTATGTAGTTAATATGACAAAAACAGACATCATTACCATCACGGCCAAACAAAACAAAGAAAACAGGCTTACTGGTTCTCTCATCTGACACTGTACCGTTACTGTATCTCTTCTACACAGGATGGTGGGGTTATGAACCGAAAAAATGATTTTCGTGCTCTAAAAGCTCCCAGTCAGTGGCAGGTATTACTGAGGCACGTGGGGCAGACACCTAACCCAGCCAAGGGGCAGGGCTGGGGGCTACCAGTAAAGACTTTTTGCAGCATCCTCAGAGTGGTTTGCAGTTATTTTGGTGACAAGACAGAGATGCCAGTTTTTCTTGCAGAAGGGGCCGCAGGACACAAGCCCAGCAGCCTGGAAACTCTGAGAAACTCTTAGGAGCTCGGGGTGGTGAGAAGAAGTGCGGGAAGGGCGTGTTCCCGCGCCCCACACCCAGACCCGGGGGCTTATTAGAGTCCCTCACAGGGGCTCACTCTCCTTGCCCAGCACAGGACAGCGGCCAAGCCCAGGTGCTCTGCCTCTCTCACAGGCACCATCCCATTCAGACCCGCTTTGTGCTCCTCAGGAGCAGTAATGCCTGACTCACGGTCTTCCAGACTCCTCCACTCCAATTCTCTTTGCCTCCCATCACCGAGCATTTCTAAAGCCTCCTGCTACAGCAGGCTCTGCACTCGGGCAGACTGACAGTCCTGGAGCTTCTCAGACACGCAGGGCGCGGCTGCAGACCGCAGAGCTCAGGCGTCTCTCCCAGGTCTCTCCCAGGCCTCTGCTGCCCGGCCTGCGGCCCTACTGGATGGCGGTGGAACCCTTACAGCAAAGGCCCCAGGAGGTCTTTGGTCACTGGGTGTGTTCCCTAAAGAGCAGGTGGGGCTCCACTCTGTCCTCTCTGATGCCCTCTCAGCGCAGGATGACTGAGCTGGTTCTACCACACAAACCCACTCCTACCATGTGGTGTCACCATAGCTCAAACCAGCCCTGGACAAAACCTCCTGAACTGGGAGCAAAAACCAACCTGTTCCTTTGTCATCAACTACTGTAACAGAAGCTGCCTAATCCACCTACTATATCTATATCCCTTGGTGAACTAACTTCATACTGAAATCCAAGAAGCACCATTTTCAAGCACAGCGCTCCTTCCTGCCATCACCCTGGGGCCTGAGGCATGCAGCTCACCAGCTCTCATCTACCTTCCACTTCTTTGCAGCCTAACATGGCACTTCCTCTCAGCTCCTGTCCTTGCTCTGCTTAGAACGTTCTCGCACCATCATCCTCCGTCGGATCCACTGGGTTGAGCTGAAGTACTACAGTGAGTCTCTGCCATCTTTGAGCATTGGAAGTATTCCCATTATTCTTCTTGGTGTGTCATACATTGCAGTACAGTTATCAGTTATACTTCCTGTCTGCAATCAGAAAGCTCTTGAAGGGCAGAGACTATACCTAGCCCACGTAACTATCCCACATAATTTACCTCAGTATATGTTTCCAGGATAAATCATTGAAAGAAAAATGTTTGTACCTATCAGGTGAAAGAGAGCAGGTACTGCTATTTACAGGAAGAGAAATGAAAATTGACTCAACATTCATTTGATAGGAGCCAAGAAATGACCTCTGATAGATTTAGATGGCAAACCTATGATACAACTTACTGTCATACCTATGACTATGGAAACATATATTGAAAAAAAAGATTAACCAGCCAACTAAAGTTCTGTCCAAATTTCTGAGTACTAAACTGTGCAACACCCAAACTGTGCAACAGCTTGAATACTGTATAGCTCACTGCATGAAGGGCTCTAGGTATGCAAAGCCCATGCTTCCATCTCTTCTAACTAGAGAGAGGACACACGGAGCTGTCCATAGCTTTCTCAGCTTCTTCTGTAAGGAATCATAGAAAACTTGTCTTAGCTTCTAGCCACATGGACGCCCTGGATAGAAGTATGCTTGGGAGTCATTTTGTGTGAAGCAAGGAAGAATTGAGGTGGGTGCAGGAGAAACCTGCAATGCCTTCAGGCAAGGAAAGATCGCGCTCACAGGATGCAGACTTGGTGAAAGAAGGAAAAGAGCTTCGCTCCGAGCAGAGCGATGCATTAAGCAGCATGGCCCAAACATGTTGGGGCACCCTGGGTGACCACGGAAGGACAAGCCCTCAGCAAGGAGCCTGCTGGCCACACTCATAGACTGGGCAGAAACAAGGGAGATGCTCTGCTCATTCTTCCAGAAGGAGAGGGAACAGGGGCCCTGAAATTGTGCCAGGTGATTCTAGTGATCGCATTCGTGTATTGCCAGGACACGGGGTAGCTTTAGCCACTGATAACCCAGCAGGAGACAGCCAGCACAAAAACTAGGGGGAAGATTTGGAAATAATTCCTTTTTAGAGGGGGTGCGTTTGTTTGTCTGTTTTTGGTAAATTGAACTCAGGACCTTGCATGTGCAGGCAGCCCTTCTTCACTTTTACGCTCATCTTAGCCACCCTGTGAAGTTGATGACCTGTCTGAATTTCTGCTTTTGTTTTTAGATCTTCAAAATATATTTTAAAAACTTTTCCTGGCATGAGTTCTCAGTGAGTTTAGACTGACAAGACAGCCTCGAGTCCCCAGAGAAGCCTGCAGCTTGGCCTGCAGCCTTCCTTGTCCCATCAGAATCTGCAGTGATATTAGCTGGTAGGGAGCCCACCACACGGCACCTGCGCCACCCTACAGACTCAAGTCCTGAGCCGGCCTCTCACCGCCACCCTAGCAAACTCACGGTGAGCCGTTATGCCTGCTAGGCCTAGTCTCTCCTTACAATGTGATATTTTGCTTGCCATAAAGTTATTAGCATTAATCTAATTTTTAGAAGTAGCACATCAAAATGTTATTGATGTTATTAATGTTCTTGATAACAATTTTTTGACATTCTCTCAAATTTCTCACAGGGGACAATTGAATTACTGACTTATGTTTTAATTTCTTTGTCTATAAAACAAAGCTAAAAGTGGAGTTACATTTATGGATTCTTGAAAGGAATAAAGGAGACACAGTCACTCTGCCTAGAGCCAGGGGAGCTCTTCCTAAAACTCTTGTTGTTGCACTTGAGGAGGCGCACCGAGGAGGCTCGGAAGAGGCGCGGCACGGAGGCGCACCACAACCGCACACAGCAAGCAAGCCTAAGAACTCCAGCCCAGCATCACCTGCGGCCTCAGGGCTTAGAAAACAGAGATTTCCAGACGCAGGCCCCTGGAAACCCTGACTGCGTGGGTGGGGCAGGGTCTGAGGAGGCACTGATGCTGCTCCACGGAAAATATGATCGAGCACTCCTCTTAGACCCCAGATTCCTCCATCACCACCGCCACTGGCTAGCAGTGGTCCGCACAGACAGTTGGGGTGAGCCCAGTGGCTCACACTGCCCTTGGAGACTCCGCCGCCCAGGCTCACTTTGCCCAGCTGCCCACCGCCTCTGCAGTGCTTCCCTACAGCCTTTCCCTTTGAGCCGACAGCACTGTTTCACCATTGCTTATCCTGACCTCGTAAGTGATTATCTAGGGTAGCTAGCATTGCGGAAGTCCCGGGACCACCCAGCAGCAATGTGTTTTCAGTCCTGGGTGGTAAGGAGGCTCAGTAACACACTTAGTTCAGCTCAGCTCAGTTCCAGGAACTCTGGCCAGCAACCCCCAGTAATCAGGTACTGTGGATAAAAGGGCCCAGGACACCCACTCATAGTGTACAGTCGGGGGGGGGGCAGCAATCACTGTAGAGTTGTAATTCAGCATTGAATATATATTAGCATTCTGTTGAGAGACAATACTTAACACTCACAGCTTGATGAAAGACAGGTTTAGTTCTACTTTTGCTTTAAGGCAATACTGTGCATATCTCCTGGCTCTGGGGCAGAAGCGTCATGGTCATGCTGGAAGAGCACAGCAGAGAGCTGCTCAGTCTGTGGTGGGAGGGACACAGCAGGGGTAACATTTCAAGAAGCAATGGTGGAAGAACCAGAGAAGCACACTGGGCAGGAAGGGCCTGCCCGTGTACACTGAGAGTGCGGCCCACTAGCGCTCTGGGTGGCTTTCGAGCCTGTCAAGTTGGTGTAATCAACCCTAAAAGTCACAGCATAGGACAAGACACTAATGGATAATGACCTAGAGGACATGGTAGGGAAAGTGTCTCTCCTGCCTTCCTGAGAATGACAGTCAGGGCCCCTGGGAGGTGTGGCCCGGGAGCACGGGGCCCCTGGACTCACCGGGTGGAGGCCAGCCGAGATTTGAGCCTGCCCCGCTCACTGGCTAGTCTCCGGTCTGCTAACAGCTGGGGAGCTCCGCCTGGTTTATTGGGTTTCCCAGTTGCTGGGCTGCATTTTCTACCTTAGTCTCTTGTTTGAAATGAACAGCAGCGATGCTTCTTCTTTGCTTGGACTTAGGCTAGAAAAAGACGCTGCATATCAGCCTCCATCAGAAACCCCAGCACAGTTAGCACCCAAGCTGAGTCAGACGGTGAAGAGGAAGGCGAAGGGTGGCGCGGACGCCTCCAAGGAAGCGGCCCAGGAAGCGCTGGCAGGCCCGCAGCATCTGTCTACCACCCTGCCCTCCTCCTTGAGATGGCCTTTAGAGCCGGCGACCTCCTCCACCGTGAGGCTTGTACACGTCTCGCGAGGCCCAGTTTCCTCTAAGCAATGCCACTCAGCTCTCAGCGTGCTAACAATGCAGTAGGAAAATGCAGGGGGACAGTTTCAGGCTCCCCAGGACGCCCTGGCCCGGTATCCCGGGCCACCTTTCACGCGGCCAGGAAGCGCTCCGCGCCAATCGGTTACTGGAAGGCGGCTACAGAAGAGAGAGGAGCGTGGTGCCCTGCTTGAGCTGTACACTCACGCGGTGGACCCCCAGCGCGCCGAGCAGCCCTCCAAGCATCTCTAGCCGCCCTGTGGTGCAAAAGGAGCTCGGCCTGAGCACGGCTCTCAGTTGTCGTGGTGGGGTCGGGGCACACTGAGGAGCGGCCTCGGGGCAGTGAGGACTGTGGAGTATCACAAGGGGAAGCATAAAAGAGACACAGCACGTGAACGAGCTCCCAGCACGAACCACAAACTCCTTGGCTCTGCTGTGCAGAACGTGGAGGGAAAGCGCTGGCTGACGCCCGCCCGGCCATTTCCAGCTCATCCAAGAATCGGACCTGGCTGGCTGCAGCAGGCAGGAAACGCCGGCGCACTTGCTGCGCCCAGTCCCGGCCTCGGCATCGACGCCAGGCAGGGGGAGCGCGCTCTGGGCCTCCGCGGCTGCGAGCCTCTGCCCCGGGCCTAAGCGGCTTTCGCAAGCCTTGCACCCAAGCGGTCCTTACATTCCTCACTTGAGCTTTCCGTGGCGTAGCTGAAGCCCACTGCTTTAACGAGCGCCGGAGAGGGCGTCCCTGAGCGCAGACTCAGCGTCTCCAGAGCTAGGCCGCGCTCCCTGCCCGTGGCTGCCCCGGAAAAGCAGTGTTACCACGACCAGGAGGCCGGCCTGCCCTCCAGGACTGGTCCCCAGCGACAGCTCACGCTTTCATCCCTGACAGGGCAGGCGATTGCCTAAGCCTCTTACACTTCATTTTTTCCAACTAGAAAAACAAAGATGCTCGGCTTCCTCACAGGGGTGAGCTGAGGACATATTGACCAATTTTTCAAACCCACTTCAAGAGGAGGTAAAGAACAGTCGCCATTCATCTAGAAGCGGCACGATTCAACAGTAACAACAGCAACTCTACAAATTTTGTTGGGGCTGAGAAACAAATTACCAATAAAAATAAACATAAATTCCTCTATACAACATTTCATCTCTGAGCTGGAACTCCAGTATGATAAGGCAATAAAGACCAAACATAGCACCACCCTAACTCAGTGTTCGGCTGGCCCTGGTCTGGCTTGTGGAAGGGGGCAGATGCTGCAGCTGTGGAGGCTGCAAAAGCCCCCGCCCACGTCTCAGTGGGGTACCCAAGGCAGACCCAGCACTGTGAGGGCAGCAGGCAGCAGGAGGAGTCACAGGGCTTCGCTGGCAGCACCGCCACCGCTCACCAGAGGAAGAAAGCGCTGGAAAAGCCATCTCCACACGGACACTGACAAACATAAGACGTTCTGTGAGGTTTTGAAGCTGGCATTTGGATAGTGCATTAAATTTCAAAGCTCCACTAATGGTGTTTTTAGATAGAACCTCAAGTCTGCACCTTGCACAGCAATTAACCACTAAGATG
>NDGN011159621.1:0-10900 GCA_002564285.1 Tympanoctomys barrerae | reverse complement strand
CAAGGCCTCCTCTGGGCCATCATCAGTCCCAGAGGGGACCTCATTAGGCACTGGGCCCTGAGGACAGTACTTGGGGTGGTAGATCTGGCAGCCAAGCCCCAACACTTGGCCATTCTGGTTGGTGTCCTGCGTGTACCCCATCTGCATGGACAAGGAGGAGTTGTCACATTTGTCGGTCCCTAGCTTGGGGTCGTAGATGTGCCGCCTGGTCCCTAGAGCTATGATGCCCACCTGGCTGACACACTTGTTGGTGCCTATCTGCAGCCCAATGACACACTGGCAGGCTTTCATGGTGGCATCATCAAAGTTCCACTGTTGCTTCTCTGAGTATTTCATCCCAATGTCTATGCTACTCTGCAGCCCCTTCGTCTTGGCCTTCCCTGACAGAGCAATCAGAGACCCCTGGACCTGCATCATATTTCTGCTCTCAAACAGGCCATTGGTCTCAAACAGGTCCGCAGGGTTCACACCATAGCTGACCATGGCCTTGATGAAGGTGGAGAGACTTTCTAGCTGGTGCCAGTTCTGCATGGAGCAGTTGATCTTGGGGACTAAGATTGGCTACAGCTTGTTCACAAGTGTGCACAGTATAACCCTGTCCTTCTGGAAGTTGGGGCTAATGGCGAGGCCCGTGAGGCCCTTGATCCAGCTGTGAAGCTCGACCTCCTTCTGCAGGTTGTACTTGGACAGGAGGCGTTTCTTGACCTCAGCCAAGAGCCCATATGAGGGTTCCTTGTTGAACTGCATGGAGCTCATGGCTGGGATTCATGGGTGATGGGACATAGGCTGATGGGACGGACCTCAGCTGGGTAAATATCACATCTTAATCCTTAATTTCCTCTCTCCTACACTTTCCCATTTTTCTCATCTCCAAATTCCCTTCCTAACTTCATAAATTCTATCTCCCTTTTTTATTATCTACCTTTTATTTTGCCCTTTGTTTGTATTTTAAGTGTAAATAAGAGAAAACATGTGGTATTTTACCTTCTGTTTATGATTTATTTCACTTAGCAACATGGTCCCAGTGTACACCCATTTTTCTACCAGTAACTCAACTTTATCTTTCTTCAAGGACAAGAGTGAGAATAAGCATGTCTTTATACTTCCCTGACACTGAGACATGATATGTGGCACCTACAATTTAAAAGAGGATGAATCGATATGGTTCACAGTTGCCACAGTTTCCAGTGATTTAGTCCAAAATTTTCTGTCTTGAAGACATAAATGCATGGTGGAGGAAATTTGCTTGCCCCACAGCAGCTAAGAGAGGGAGAGAGGGAGTGAGGGAGAGGGGAAGAGGGGAAGAGAGGGAGAGAGGAGAGAGGGAGAGAGGGAGAGAAGGAGAGAGGGAGAGAATGAAAGAGGAGAAGAGGGGGAGAGGGGGAGAGAAGGGGAGAGAAGGGGAAAGAGGGGGGGAGGGTAAGAGTGGGGGAGAGGGAGATAGAGAGATGGTGCTGGGGAGGATAGTTGATCCTATCACCTTCAAAAAGCAAGACGTTTTAGACTTAAGCCATAATAGAAAGTGTGCATTGATGGATAATAAAAATAATAAAAGTAGTTGAAATGCAAAAACACTACATTCTCTGTGTTCAATTTGGGAGGGTCCACTATAAAGCCATGACTTTCAGGAGGAAAACTTGCTTCCCATCATGGAGCAGCCACCTTAAAATTTATAGTTCTAATGGACATGCTGGACTAGAAGTTTGGACCATGATCTGTCCTCATTTATTGTTCAAGGTTTCTCTTTCCTATATGGGCCCCTGTGTTGGAGGAAGATCTTCAGAGTTCTTTTAAGGAAGATTACTTAAATGGACAGAGATGCCAGCACTCCCCTTCCTTCTATAAGCCAACATGCAGAACATGGAAGTGGCTCAATGGATCCTTCCCCTGTTTGTCACTGTTGTCTATGGGGATTTACCATGACAGGATGGGGTACCTTGTTTTGAGAGGCTTCATCTCCTGAATTTACATCATGCCTTTTCTTGAAGCCTGATGAGATTATGTTGTGTGGCCATTTCACCTTTGACCTGAGACAGTCTTTCAGATTTTTTGTTACCCAATCACTGATTCTCTTTTCACCCCAGAAAACCGTCTTTTCATAGACTGAGAATCATTAAGACTTTTTCATTGTCTTACACTTGATCTAAATGAGAATTTTCTATGGACTACAAAATGTTTGGACTAAAAGTACTGGGATCTGGGTTTGCATACCCTAAAGTAAAAGTCAGTGGTATAGGAGCCAAAAAAGAAAGCACCAGCTTCAAGTTGCTATACTCCTCCATGGTATTGTCCAAACTAGCCTATTGAGGAGGAAATAGAGGTTTAGAGAGATGCTCAAGATTACACCCAGGCCTTTATTCCAAAACCCATGCTCCAGTGGTTACTGTACATCCTCCTCAAGGTTCTAAGAAGCATCATGGGGGTGGTCACCACTAGTGTCCCAGACAGTGGGAACTGATATATCAACATATGATTTTGAGATCCCCTGTTTTTCTCATTCATTTTATAGAAAGGAACACAAAGTTCTTATAATTCTAAACATTTCATGGTTTAGACATTGTTTCCAAAACTCTTTTGGTCTCATCATCTAGGTTTCAAATGGCTCACATTCAAACCTTGCCTACTTAAATCTTTTACCTATTTATTTCTCTTTAAGAAGGAAGGACACCAGTCTGATTTTAAAGGAGAAACTTGTCTCCACTAAAGAACTTGTATCATTCCGGAAAAATTTCAAAGTGTATTTACTTTTAAAAATAGTTGATCTTGCCCCACTTCAAAACATACTTACTTTTTCTTTTCAAAATAAATGGAAATCTAAGACCATGCCAACAACTGTCGCCAAACTTCTTCACAGTGTGCATTCCCAGAGCCCTCTGTATCTGTTCAATAAAGAGTTCCTGACAGCCTACTCTATGCTCATTAATTGTGCTGTCTCTGGGAATAGTAACAGGACTCAAAGGGAACCCCTAATTTGAGTGATAGATGTCTCCAGAATTGAGTACACAAATTTCTAAGTAGTGTAGCTGGGGTGAAGTTTTACTTCTCCCCACCTTGGATCCAAATGAAGTAATGTTTCAGACAAGGAGTTGATGTTCTTATGTGCCTAGATCACTGAGTCATGGACTAGATCCAGCTCTGGGGAAGAAATAATATAAAATACAGATAACCCTGGGCCACAAGACACCAACCATCAGGAGGAGGGACTGTGGCTTGGTGGGCTAAGGTGGGGTGGGGAGATTCTGTCAGGTCTGGGATTCGGGGCAGAGCCATAGGTTTTGACTCAGGAGGAGTGATTTAGGCAGATTTAAGAACCACAGTGCAGGCCAAGTACAGGATGGGAAAAGCTCAACTCAGCTTATTGGCTGGCTGAGCTTAGGCTGATATAGGGATTAAGGACCTTCTGTCTCTTTTTAAAAATGTATTTAGGACAGAGTCTACAGGGTCTCATTATGTAGATTGGACTTGTAGTGATCCTCCTGTTTTCAGCCTCCCAAGGGCTAGGATTACAGGCTTGCATCACCACACCCAGTCTCAATCTTCATCTCAGCATGCCCTAGGGGCAGGGCCAGCACTGCATGCCATGGATTGAACCCGGTCACTGTGCTCTGCCTAAGTAGGTGCATTAGTCCTCTGAGCTATCTGGCTGGCCCAGGACCCTGTATCTCTAAAGGAGATCTACCTTGGATGGAAACAGGGTAGATACAGGCTGGATACAGACTGACCCTCAGGTCTTTAGCTCTGGTATCCAGGTTTCCTATCTGTTTGCTCAGAAGTGGGGCCACAAGGGAATCTGAAGGGTGGGCCCTGACCACTATCAGACATGGGAAAAGAAGGCAGACTGTTACAGTACCTGACGCTCTAGTTCATGTCTCTTCTTAGATGGCTAATAAAATTCAACTTCATCATGGCCAAAGACAACTTTCCATTTTCAACTTGTCCATCCTTCTATTTGTTCTCCCTAGTCCTGCCTAATTTAGGAAATGGCAACACCACGACAATCTGCCCAGGTCCATAGCCTGCAAACCCAGGAGTCACTTGTGTTTCTCTCCATTGCTGTTCTTTATATCTAGCTTGACATCTGCCACATCCTAAATCCACCCATTTCCTTCCACCTCTCTTCTCTCCTATCCCCCCAAGAATCCCCCGTCATGGTCTCCTACTGGACTACAGAAATAATTGCCTTGCTGACCTTGCTTCTGTTTTGGGTCCTCTGCAAGACTCTGTATAGTGATCACAATGATCACTGGAAACATAAACCAAGCCATGTAATTTTCTAATTCAAAACCCTCTCAATGGTTCTTTGTCACACTCAGAGCAGACATTCCACGGACCACTTGAGACCCATCCCCTGCCAACCTGTCTGAAGTCATTTGCTATCAATCATTCTCTACTTCACCCGTGCCCCATCTGCTAGCTTTCGGTCCTTTATACCAAGATATTTTTGGCCTAAGGACATTTGTACATGTGAATTTCTCAATCTTAAATTCTCTTGTGCCTAATAATAGTTGTTGTCTTTTAATTTAGATCTCAATTCAGATGTCAGCTCCTCAGTGAGACCTTCTGTGATTACACTATGGAACAGAGCAAATTCCCACCCTTCTTCTCACACATTGATTTCCATGCTCTATTTTGTCTTGGGTCTTTTTATCACCTCAACTTATTTTTACTTTGATGTTTGATTACATACCTAATTTAATCTATCCCCTAGATTCAAACATAAGCTGCAAGAGAGCAGGAACTTACTTTTGTTTATTCCCCTATTTCTGGCATGTGAAACAAGACCTGGCATGTAGTAGGGAATGTATGGATGCTTTGCTTGAAGTTTGAGAACTCCTTAGTTCATGCCTTGGAGCATAACCTGCACTTCAGGAGAATCCTGATTACTCATCTCCTAGGAGGAGATAATGTGTGGTGATTGGTGCAGATAGTATAGATGAGTGGACTGGGTGCAACCACATAGTACAGTCTTTTGTAAAAAAGACCAAACATTTATTTATCAAGACCTAATGAGTTTTCCTGCCTCCAAATAAGTGTGGATGATTTGCCATACAAAGAAAATTTATAGATTAATCTTCATCCAAGAAAGGAGTTGGCTAGGTTTAATATTTCTCCTGGAATCCTAGTTAAGAGTGTTTACGGCTACTAGGCAGAGATTAATGATGTTGAGAATTTAGAGTTCTTCATTGAGACAATGTCTTCAAGGCTTATAAGAGAGATCCAAAGATTTCATTGTATGGCCATATAAATATGTACAATGTTAAAAGTAAGTAATAATTTTGCTTATCAGTCAGGCCACTAACCTGTTCCTTTAGCTTGTAATACTGTTCAAGATTTGAGGACAGTGTTGGGTATGTTGGAACGTTGTTGGTGTCACAATGATTTCACTGAGGAGAAGTTGAGAGAAGAGTGCATTTATTGGAGTTTAGTGAGCCTATTAATATGGCTTACTGTACAACCCAGGTAGAGTTCAATGGGACAGCATCTTAGTTAGGAAGGTCTTTCTGGATCACTTTAACTACAAACTCTACTCTGGCAGGAATTAGAGATGGGATCCCATCTGAAGATGTTGCTGTACCAGGAGAGGGAGGAGAAATAAGAGACCAGAAACTAGTGCATGGAAAATGCTTATGATGATGAGATGTTTAATTTGTAAAGAGTGGGTATGGTACTCATTGGCATTTAATCAAAATGAAGTTCTCTCCTATAAGGAGCTTAATCAACAACGCAGCATACACAGTTACAAGTGCCCCTTATGTGAAGGGAGTGCAGTGGAACTTGTGAGCAACTCTGTATTCCCAGAGTGCAGACCTGTGCCAGTTCTACCTATGGGACTCTGTGACCAGGATGCCAGGTGTTCTGTGCAGTCTAAGAGCCCGTTGTAGTGTGCAGGCCTTGTCTTTATAATGAATGGGACACACCTGATTAGGAGTGCTGCTTTCAGGAGAATTGGAACTGGAAGTTATCTCTAGCGCAGCTAAGTAGCCCAGACAGAAAAAATATAATAGAGATCTTTCTGTACAATCTCATCAAGTGCTTGCTTGTAGTTTAAGAATAATTTAATTAGGTAATTAAGTAGCTTAATAAAACAGAGGCAATTTAGCAATGTGTTTGGATTTCTTTTGGTATGTTTTAATTTAATATACCTAGATCAATTTTGTATATTTTTCAGCATTATTCATCTTCTATGAACTCAAATTTTGTAAGCAGGCACCATTTTAGTGGAAGTAAAAAATGTAAATGGAAGGAAAAACAATATTGGCTGCAATGCTCCATGTCAAAAGATAATAAAACATTTGCAGTCAAAATGATGAAGATGAAGAAAGTCATGAGAAGAATGTAAGATAACAAAATTGACAAAAAGATAAGAAGAAAACAATTATGAGAATCAGGATAGGCCTAAACAGCACAAAAGTGAAAAATTAAAATAAGGGTGAAGAGTAAGATAATTTGTAGCAGAACATACACAAAGGTATTGTGTTTTTTTAAAAATAAGGGGTGATTTCACTCAACTTGATTCTGTGAATAATCAATAAGTCCCTCACTTATCACTGAAGCTGTGTTCCATATAACCCTGAGATAAGTGAAAGTCAGTAAAGTAGTGACATTTATTTTAGTATTTATATATACTTTAAGGCTTTATAAACTCTTCCTACACTTTTATGAACCTTCCCCCCACACTTAACTTCAAATTTTCTTAACCATTTTCTAAACTCATAAACCTACATAATTTTGACAACATACATATACTGTATGGTACTGGAAAATCCTGTGATATAACAAAAAATTCATGATAATTTAGATTAATATTTTTTAAAACCCACAAAACTGTGATTCTGTGAAAGTCGAACCACGAAATAGTGAGAGATATTGTAGTTTTCTTTCCTAAGGCTAAAAACTCTTCATGTGACAGACAAGAACATCAATGTCAGACTGGTTTATAAATATTGTCAACTTAAAAAGATTTAAGATTAATCACACAAAGCAAAAGTTGAAATGTTGTGAAAAGTTTACAGATCATATATAGAGATTTCCTCCACATTTGTTATTTCAGTAGTTCCCCGTTATTCAAGGTGGATATATCCCAGGGCCTCCAATGGATGACTGAAATTGTGGATAGTACTGAACATTACATATACTAAATAATTTTTTATGTATACATAACAAGACACAATTGGGTTTCTGAGTTAGGCACATTAAGAAATAGTAACTAGCAAATAAAGTAATTACCACAATATAACAACGAAACCAAAAATGTGTTCCTCCTTCCACTTACCTTCTTATGATGAGGTGAGTTATCTAATGGCTACATAATGAGATAAAGGAAGGTCGTGACATAGGCATTATTGCAGTGCTAGTCTATGAAATAAGACTTACTTAAACTCAAGTGCTGGAACACTGGGACCATCCATCTAATAACACACCAAGTGACTAAGGGACAGTGACATATGCAGCATGGACATGCTGGACAAAGAAGTGAATCATGTCCTATGTGGGACATACCCAGGTGGTGAGACACATCATCACATTCCTCAAAACAGTATAATTTTTTAAAAATGTATTTTGTACAGGGTCTCACTGTGCAGCTCAGACTTTTAGTGAGCCTCCCATTTCCAGCCTCCCCAGCACTGGGATTATAGTTATATTCAACTATACCTGGTCTTGGTGACTGGTTCAGTGTGCCCGGGGGCTGGGGGCTGGCACAGCATGTGGTGCTAGGGATTGAACCCTGGTCCCTGCACTTGCCTAAGCAGGCACTTAGCCTACTGAGCTAAAAATACTATAATTTAAAATACATGAATCATTTATTTCTTCAGCTTTCCATGTGGTAATTTCTGACTGTGGTTGACACAGGTAACTGAAACTATGTGCAGCAAAACCAAAGATAAGGGAAACTGCTATGATCCTGAAAATTCACATATCATTCCTTATAGCAAGTTGTAGAGATAAAACTTTTCCTAAACTGTCCATGATGAAAATGACTGATGTCAGGAGCTCGTGCTGGAGAGAGAAGGGCTCACTCGTCTTCCTGTCCTCTCTGCAGAAACTGTGTGAAATTGTCCTATGAAGAATCGAAGTGTGGGGGAAAGTTAAGGAAAGCAGACTTTGGGATTTTATGATTTTTATTAGCTTTTAAATTTTTATAGCTTATGTTGATTTATTTTCTCCTTCTAAATAAACATTCACTCTTGAACCTATTCCTTTTTTTTTTTTTTTTGGTACTGGGGACTGAACCCAGCACCACACTGAGCTATGTCCTCAGCACATTGCTTTCATTTTATTTTTTTAAGTGTATTTGGTACAGGGTCTCACTATGCAGCTCAGACTCATACTCTTCCCCCTGTTTTAAGCCTCCCCAGTGCTGGGGTTAGAGGTGTGCTCCACCATGCCCTGTCTTGACTCAGTGTGCCTGGGGATGGGGCTGGCAGAGTGTGTGGTGCTGGAGATTAAACCCTGGTCCTTGTGCTTGCCTAAGCAGGTGCTTACTCCACTGAGCTATCTCATTGGCCCTTGTTTTTCTTTTTGAAGTAAGGTCTCCCTAATTCACTAAATTTCCAGGACAGGCTCAAATTTTGCAGTTCTCTTGCTTTACTCTCCCAAATGCAGGGATTACAGGTGTGTATTCACGCATTCCTTTCCTTTACTGGGGTCCTGAAGTAACAAAATATATGAACATAAAGCCACCGAAAGCATACATTTATTTCTTTCCCAGAGACAGAAATTAATGGTGGTTTCCATGGCCCTTGAGAGGAGGCTCATAGGATGCAAACCTGTTCTCACAAGGCTTAGAGGTCAATGGTGTAGGAAATTTTCATGTAAAGAACTACATAAGATTTGTATGTGTTGACACAACTACTTTTTGACCAATGAGAGCTCCATTCTGTGGCCTTATCCATGTAGATCATAAAGAAAGCATCCTTTCACTAACCATCTCTGAGTCCTGTTTTCGTTACCTGGTATACTGGCCTGTCTGCCCCCTGACCCCAGTGCACGTTTTTTCTGGAACCTCAGAACCCCTCCTGCTTCAGGGAGTATGTGTACTGCTACAAGTGAAGGAATGCCTGAGGCCACTGACAAAAAGGAATTCCCTCCTAGAACATCAGGAGCATGGCCCTGCCTACTCTCTGATGGTTCCCTTCTCACCTCTAGATGCTCTAAAGTCCCATTCCTAACTCTAAAATTGTCTGTGAATAGCTTTAAGTTGTTTTCAGCCATTAAATATATGGTATTTGTTACAGTTGGCTTCAAAAACTAAATACCTGATAACTGGTGCATCTTGGGTAAGAAGGGGTAGTGCTAGCAGAATATCCCTGTTTCTGTATCCTTCCATCTACCACACGGCTGCAAAGATTCATGTACTTTTAGACTGCTGTACAAACCATGATAGGGGACAGAAAACACAATCTGACACAACCCTGATCTTCTGGAGCTTTACGAGCAGGCAGAGAGATAAGCATGGATTAAAACATGACTGCTTCCCAGGGGCAGAAAAGCACACTCAAGTTCAAGGCCACATTTCCCACAGGGTTTCCTGTGGTGGCCAGATAACTGGTTAAGGGGCATGCCTATGGGACTCAGCCAACAGCAAACTGGAGCTGGGCTCGGTGCAGAGGGAGGGGGAGAGAAGAAGGAGCAAGAGGAAATGGACTTTCAACATTTTCCATGAGGATGAAACTTGGAGGATGGGAAAAAATGTTTGAAAATGATCTTGCAGAAAGAGTTTTGGTTATGTGCTGTAGAAATCACCTGGTGTGATTTTTTTTTTTTTTGGCAAAACCAACAATAAATTTCTCTATTATCATCCAAAGCTTTTAGTGTGAGACTGTTGTTTCTCTGGGGTGATGTCTTAGAGATGCCCAAGGGTGACAAGGTCTTTGGCTTTATGCTAGTTACCTATGGAGAGGAACAGAACGTTGGTAGCTTTGGCCCATCTGGGATTTAACCCTTAGCTCCCCAGGGTTCCTTCATGTTGGTGCAAGTTCCCGCAGAGAGGTGCTCAGTTGCCTAGGAAATAGCCATCTTTCCGGGGTGACTGTGGCTTCTTTTCCTTTCTTCCTCACCCTATCAGCCTCAGGCTGTTTCAGACCATGCTGTTAGACTCTTAAGCTTCATCAAATCACCACAACTCCCCCTGCCTATGTTTCTTTCTTCACTCAGCCCCAACCTCTGTGTGGCCTCTGAAGACTCTTCCTTCCCTTTAGCCCTTCTTTATTCCCTTGGATTTCATTTTCACAGGATCTAAATCCTTGCTTGCTAATGTGGTATGTTATTTCTGATGTTTATATATTATAAAGCACACCATAAAATTCAATCTCAGGACCCAGGTGGTTTAGGAAATGCTTCACATGTCCATTTATTTGAGGTCAAGGGGGAGAGGCTAGTTTTGAGTAAAGAAAACAATCCTTTCACATCTTGGTTAAGTCCCTGATGTACAGTTTGGCCACACTGTAAAAAACTCCTGAGTAGTTATGGCTAGTGTCACTAAACTGAATCATCTCCCTTCCCAGATGATGAATCTATGGGATTGGGTCTGTTCCCAAACCAGAGAACTTTAGACTACAAACTTAGGTCCCCAGGGAATGAGCTGCAACCACCTGCTTTCTTGGAAACAATGAGCAAACAGCATCTGTTGGTTGTGTTCCCTTGGTACCTGGCCCCAGTGACATTCTAAACACAACACTGAGTTGAAAATAAACTCACAAATGATGTTAGAGTCAGGAAGGAACTGGATTCTGAGCATCACATGCAGCCAACAATCAATTCTTAATTTTTTTTCTTTGTTTGGTGCTGAGAATTGAATTCAGGACCTTGCCCTTGCCAGGTAGGTGCTGTCCCACTGAGTGCTGACCTATATTCCCAGTCTTTGATTCTTTTCTTAGCTTTCTCTTTTTTCCCAGGAAAT
>NDGN011159558.1:0-11889 GCA_002564285.1 Tympanoctomys barrerae | reverse complement strand
CATGAGGAGGAGCACTCATTTTTCATCATCTCCTAAAGGCACTATCTCAGTACACTGGCAATGAAGTCTCAACATACAAATTTAGGGCAACACATTTAAACAATAGCAACAACTATACCAAAATTGCTGTTCATTCTACTTTCAGGAAACAAAATCACATCAAATAATTTGTGCCTAATTTTGCACCTAACTTAATATTTTACATAGAATAATGGCACATAGTGTGTAACTAATAAATATTGTTGAATGACTAAATAAAAAAGATCCAGGCTAAGAGGAATTGAATTTTTTTTCCAATTGTGCCATCTGATTGATTTTCATAAATCCAAGTAACTCTGAAAGACTTTCCTAAACAAACAAACAAAAAACTTTTATTTCTTTATTGGAAAATATAGTGTAAAAGATGTCCCAAGGAACTGGATTGTTTATCTCAAAAGCAATGAAGAAATTCCTATGATGTCATAGAGTGGGTTTGGAAGCATCATCAATCAGGTCCTGACTGCACAAACTTGACATATGGCTTGGCTGCCATTTAGTAGATTTGTTCACAAATTACTTCACTCCTCTCAAAGTTCCACTTAATATATTCCTGATCAATAAGAAGACATACTGGTCCTGGGAATCATTGCCCTGAACAGAAGAAAACAGATGCTCATAAACTACATGAGAAATTATCAATTCTTCCTCCAAAGCTATTTTTTTAATGAAAAGACCAGAAGGTCACAAAGAAAGAAATAGCAAGTGTGAGATCCTACTGATAATACTAAAAAAATTAGTCTTGCAAAACCCAAATTCTTCCTCCAAAGATATATTATATTCAGCAGTATCTTCTGTTTGAATTGTATGTGAGGCTTATTTTCTGAGTATAGACATTTGCTTCTGTTTTAAAACAATTCCCAGTTAGGCATCTCATCATCAATATAGGGATCCAAATTGTATGACTCTCCATGGGCCTGAATGTTGGGAGTTGCTTTCATACCACTTATGAAAATAAAAAGCAAAGATCACATTTTATTAGCTCAACATGAAGGAAGGCTTTAATGGAACATTCTGTTTTTTCAATAGCAACCCTACCAATGAGACACTTTGTGACTTTTCCAGAAAAAGTGTGAGCACAACCTAATTCTTTCTCCATGATACAAACAAAACGCTTGTTGGAAGGCATGGTAATGACTGAATCCCTCAAGGACCCCATGAATTCACCAAACTTTTCAAAACAAAGAGGCATAGTCAGTCTGGGGAATCAAGTAGCAGAATATGAGAAGTAACATTAATGTGTCTCTCTTGAAATATGTAAATCAAGGAAACTTTTAACACCTGTATTCATTTCATTGTCCGAGTTTGATGGTACTATCTTCTATTAATAGCAAGAACTTGAGTCTCAGCCTTACAAGTACATATATGGTCCTAGGAATTCAGAAGTTAATGTGATAGAAAGAATTAGTTTCCCATTTCTCTAAACTGGGTAACTGTCAGCCAGGATGTCGATAAAGTTTACACTGAGACAATGAAAGAATACAGTACTTATTTTGTAAGAACAATTAAATAACTGAAGGGATTGTCCCATAGCTGGCTTTGTGATCCTGTTCCTCCCACCTGCCTCCAGGGCTCCACTACACTCAGTGTGCTGATAGTACACCCTTTGTCAAGTGAGAGGAAGACTGCTAGCTGCTTAAGATGACTGTCATCCCTTCTCCAACCCAACCATGCAGACTACTTTGTGGGGCTCGCTATAGCTGGCATGGTGATTGGAAAATTGTGCAGTCCTTAGAGAAATGACCTCTGAAGAGAACTCACACGAGCTCATTGTAAGCAAGTCCTTGGGCCCGCCTGTCAGAATGGTAACACCCAAGGGTTGAGAGCGTAACTCAGAAGCTACTCTTCCAGAAGTCTCTCTGTGGTCCTGTCCGTAAAACAATGACTGGACTTTCAAGCTATAAATGCAGAGTGCTTAAGTATATAGAGTCACCAGCAAGAGGAACTTATATATCCTATAGTTTCATTTACTCTCAATAGTCATAAATTTGTATATGTCAAGCAAGTTTTGAAAATAATCTGGCTGAATACTAAAAACATTGATGACCTTAAACATTTTTGCAAGACATTAAAGTAAGGTTCCTGCATAAGATATACATTAATACAAAATCTTGGAGATTACTTTCATGTGTGACATATTGCATTCAATATTTGGCATAGTGATCAGTCTTTGTGTATGGATTTGGCTTTTGGAAAGGACCAAACACCATTAAGCATCAATTGTACAAACAGAGTGAGTGATAAAAGTGGGCAGTGTGAATTTAGATAAAAAATGAACTGTGACTGTAAATATATCAAGAATGATTTCTCCGTACTTGTCACAAGCCACGTCTGAGGACAATTCCAAGGCTGAGGCTATGGCTGAGAGGGTGATCTGACAGAGACAGCTGTCATCCGTCATCCTATTGACCTTGAGGTTAATTCACCTGATCTGGCTGGCTGCGTAAGGGTCACCTCCATCCACCCTCACTACCCCATGGGCATCCCCTTTGAAACTCCTTGAGTGATACTAAAAAGAAAAAATCTGAGAGCCCTTCTTTCATCAGGACCAGCTATTCGTCTTTTCAACAAATTTTTATAGAACTTCTATATATCAAACATCATCTGGGATTCACTGGAAAACAAGAGCAGATTTCTATGTTCAGTATAAGGACACAGAATGAAATAGAAGGAAATAAAAACACACAAAAATTGTAAAGGCTAGTAAGTATAATGAAGAAAAAATAATACTAAGGAAAGCTACTTGTTAGGAGGTTGGGGAAGGCCTCTCTCTAAGAAGGTATTATTTTCACTAAGATCTAAATGATGTAAAGTTGTGAACCATGCAAAAATCACAGAAAAGATTCTAGACTGAAGAGAATGCAATACTGAAACTTGTACAGTAGGATGCCCAGCGACAGTAACACTTGGTGAGCTAAAGCACCTCCAGCCTGTGCACAGCACAAGAAGGCCTGAAATCCATCCCACAAGCAGCATGTTGATGATGCTCCCAAAATGTTTTTTTTTAACTTTATTGCTTATGTTTATTTTGTTGTTTTTTTTCCATAATTTTATTGAGCCCAAAATGTTTTGACCAAAAGCAGTATCTGAGCAGCGACAGGAATGGATGCTCCCAACAGGATCAATGACAAAGACAGAAATGTATTCAGGTGTTAAAATGAAAACAAGACACTTCCTGAGAGTAGTGCTAGAGAAAGTTTAACCCTTGTTTTAAGATAATAGTGCCCAGTATTTAATTTGAGATTATTTTTTCTAGACCTAAACATTTGCTTCCTGCTCAGGCAAGCTTGAGAAAAAGGGATCAAGAGAGTTTTGTGGTCCAGTGAGCAAAGGATGGGAAAATCAGAAAGATTTTGAGTTATAATCCCAGTTGAGCTACCAAGTGACCTTTAGGCAAGTCATTTGACCTCCCCGTGCCTCATGCTCCCAGCTGGAAAATTGGATAAGACCAGCAGGATATCACTGAGAACCAGATGTTGCACTGAGCCCAAGCTTTCCCAGCTAAATAAATGACCACCAAACGGCGGGAATAATCTATCAGCCCACGTGAATGGCCATTGATGACATTAGGTTGCTTTACATTTAAAAGTTATTAATGTCTCCTGTATTCATCAAAGCAATTTAATAAAAGATGAAGTTCAAACATGAATGCTGTTTCCTGAGCCATTTGAAAGTGTTGCTGGCTTGCACTGACTTTGCCGTAGCACATTTGCAGGTTAATAATTGTCACAGTCCTGGTCGTGCCTCATCAACCCTTCCCATGGCCAGTCACACCAGCACCAGTGACACAAAGCTGGGACAACAAAGAGAAGGTCAAAACCGGAGTTTATTTCCCCATTTTTCAAAAACAAAATAAACTTGCTGTTTCTATATGATACAAGACAATCATGTTTTGTATCTAGCTTTTATTAAATGTTGAAATAAAGAACAAAAGTCCCACCGCTCATTAGAATGTTTTGTCTGTATCAGTTATAAACAAAGTTTATAACTTGCTCAAAAAGACTAATTTAGGACATGCAAAAACATTTAAAACTCAGGATTTTTTCAGTAATGAAGTACCTTGATTTTTGCTTCACAGGGGAAGTATGTACTGACGTCAAATTACACTCTTTCTTGAGAAAACAGATAACTACTTTTCCCTGTGCTAGGGTTAATATTTGGATGTACCTGAAAAGTAACAATTTCGTAATTCTTGAACTTGAACTTCAATCACAGGTGGAATCAGAAAGCTGTAAGCACCATCTACCTGGAGAGCCCCTCCCACAGGTGTGGATCATTTACAGGAAGCAAACGTGTTCATATTATGCAATATTCTGTTTTCTGACTTAGCTTTGCATTTTTCACTTGGAAATGTTCGATACCATGTCAATACATGTAAAAAAAATGAATTCATTTAATCAATCTGAAGACTTTAAGAGGCATCTATGTGTATCATCATATACCCTAACAGTCCTCAGAAGGACACACACATAGAATGTGTGTGAAATGAAAGAACATTTATGAAAACTCATTAAGGCCTCTCTTCCTTAATCTCGAATTTCACACACAATAGGCCCTTTCCTCTGAGAGACTTGGATGAAATAATGAAGTTTTCTTGGATTGGAATGCCAGTGGAAAAAAAGAGCTGCTCTGCAGGCTTATGAGCTTCTCAGTGAGCCCACTGAAGCTATGCTCCTTGTAGATAGGAAGGTTGTTATTAGGCTTTGTTTTTACTTAAAGGTTGCTGGCTATTCTTTAATCTTAATTCTTATAAAAGTATTTTCTCACCTAAGAACTAGCATTTCTTTCCTTAATATCCCACTGACTAGGCTGGGGAGATAGCTCAGCGGACTAAGTGCCTGCTTAGGAAAGCACAGAGACTGGGGTTGGATCCCGGCACCACATGCCACGCCATGGCACACACCTGTAATCCCACTGCGTGGGTGGTTGAAAACTGGAAAGTCACTGTGAGTCTGGGCTGTGTAGTAAGACCCTGTACCAAATACATAAAATTAACAAATAAAATCCCATTGACCATATAGCTGATGGATGAATGGCAGACAAATATGCCGGAAGTTGAATGACTTTGTAAGGTTGCCTAATATCACAGGACTCACTCATCTATAAAAAGGCAGAGGGTAATAACACCTATCTTGAAAGGCTGTCTTGATAAGAATCAACAAAATGAATGTGTTTTGTCAATTATACTATGGTCTAGGAATGTAACTTATTGTTCTAACCTGTTGTTTATCCTCATAAGTTTGCCTCAGGGGGTTACCCACCCAGGAAGTTGATTTTTTGTTGTTGTTGTTTTTTTATAAAAACCTTTCTGGTACTAAAGATTGAACCCATGTCCTTTCCATTGAGCTACAGACCCTCCTTTAAGAATTTTTTCATTTTGAGACAAAATATTTCTAAGTTGCCCAGGCTGGGTTCAAATTTTCGATAGTCCTGCCTTGACCTACGTGCTGGGATCACAGGCATAAAGCAAGATACCTGGCTCCCCCCAGGTAGTTCTTTACACCCTCTATGTACAGCCAAGTAGGTGCCTGACTGGCCTCTCCATGAGCTATCTACTATCTCTTCTCAGAGAGCCACTAAGGGACCACTGGAACCACCTGGAGCGGCTGCAGGCGGGGACATCCATTCACTTCATCCCATCATTCCACAACCTGTAATTATTAGCTGTTGTGCTACATTCAGGAATCAAGAGAAATAAATAACTGGCTTTGTGTCATATGTACAGAGTCAAGTTGTGTATTTTTTCCTCTTATTCATTTTCAATGCAGAAGTAACTGAATGCTTAAGCATGAATAAATATTTAAAGCAGGTGTCTACCTCCTAAATCAAGATGATAATAAAGGAAGAGAAAACAGGGAGGAAAGAAAGGGTTTAAGAAGGGATGGCTCACTTTTGTAAGAAAGGTAGAGGAAAATAGGGGCCAGCCCCAGCAAATATTCACAGGCACATGAAGTGTCCTTTTGGAAGCTTGTATGAAGATAGATAGATAGATAGATAGATAGATAGATAGATAGATAGATAGATATCACCTTCAGATATTACTTGTCTGTCATGCAGCAGTACTGATGCTACTTTAGAAAAGAGAAGCAACCACTTTTTTAGGAAGCAAAGTTGCAAAGATCTCCTGAATGGGAAGCTCTGAACACTGGTGCTAAACTTTTAATGAACAGAAATTTAATTGAGGCCCACCCAAAAGAAAACTGAAGTGTATTCTACTTTGTCATATAAGGAGCTGATGTCTTAGGCCAGTTTTTTTCTCCTGTGGTGGGATGTTATTATTTATTTAATTATTGTCATCATGTTCTCTTCTCCCTTGGCTCTAAACTCATTATCGTCATAACAGTTCAAATTGCTAGCCAGGCATAGAGCTATGGTAAACAATGATAAACACATCACTTGTTGAATGATGAATTACCACTGAACAATCATTTAAAGAAGTGCTTTGTTCTTTTAGTATCAAAAGCCTTCAGAAGTACACTCTACCCCACCCCTCTGCCCTTCACTTCCATAATGGTGGTGGTAAAAAAAATAATAATGTTTTCCAGTTGGCAGGTCTACAGAACTTGTGGTATTTTGCTGAGAGCAAATCAGAGGCATCTGTTACAGCCTCTTAGGTTAATAATATATATTTAGTGCCTTTTAGAATAATAATAGACATTTTATGCAATAGATTATGATGGCCCTAGGAGCCTACACGGTTTGTTGGGTTAATGTGAAAGATATATGCAAAACAAAAGCAACTGCTTTTCTTTAGAAAGAATGTGCATTAGCTGGTTTATGTCCAGTACATCCTCAATTATACATGTAGCCCTATGTTGCCAAGTTAATCAGTCATTAACTCAAAGGAAGTATTAAAATAAGTAAAGTTCATAAATATGACGCACATACAATTAAAATGTATAGTGGCAAAATATGAGAAAAAAACATGGATTTAGCCTATAAAACTTGATCAGCTTCAATGACAAAATTTCTGAAACTACTTTATTTCATAGGCAAGCTACTACTAACTAGGCAGCTGGAGTAATCAACAGACATTAGCAGATATAAAATACTTCCAACTCAGCCTTAAATATTATTTTTTGATATATTACCATACCTTGTATTTCTAAAGCAATTCGTGTAACCTTTGGAGAGTTGCCAAGTACTCTGAACCTCAGGTACCTTTTAAATTTGGCTTTTAGCCATGACTTATATACCATAATTTACTGGTTTTGGCTTCTGTTCTCTCTCTTGTAACACTGTTCAAGTGTGCTGACTCATGGTGGACATTTGAGCCACCATGACTAAGATTATTTTCTTTTCTACTTTAAAGAAAGCCCATTTTTCATCATTTTATAATTATGTGTTTGCTCAGGAGAACATCGACCTAATTTTCAAATTCTTTGAGGTAATGTGCTACTCTTGACGTTTGTGTCCATGTCATGCCTGTCTGGTTAGCCCACAAGAAAAAGGTACCATCTTCCTCTTGCCCACCATAGCCCTTTGGCCATCCCTGTGTGACTAACAGATGATGCATTGCCCTTGACTTGGGTCTGATCACCACCAAAAGATGTGTTACACACTTCAGTTTATGCAACCACTCACTTCCAGTAAGACGGGCATCACAGTGAAAATTGAAGGCTGCGGTGCTCTCCAGGTCCCCACTGGGTCTCCAGGCTGATGTCTGACAGCCTGCACATCTCTTCCTGGATGACCCAGTCCTTCCTCAGACCCAAGTATATGATGCTGATCTCTCATATCCTCAGCCGACTTGTCCAATTTAATATTTCTCACACGTCAGTAAAGGTCCCTGTCAGCTGCAGTTGTGTCTGGTGACATGGGGTGGGGCCAGCCACCCCTCCTGCCATTCAGGCAACAAGGAGCCCCAGTGGAATTACACTATAAAGTGCTAATGCTGCCCTCCCCTTTCCTTCCTCTTGCTAGTGTCTCAGCTCAGGTCTTCCTCATTTCCCATCCAGATTTCCCTGACAACAGTCTCTGTCCCCAGGCTTGCTGAATTCCCATCATTTCACCTATAGCTACCTAATTAAATTTTAAAATTGCATAATAACACACAACCTTCAAAAAAATAGGTTCTTACTTGTGACCTTAGTCTAATCTTCTGCCTGTCCTTCCCTCATCCAACCCTTAATCGCCTCTATCTAACCAAGTCTTCCTTAAATTTGCAATCTTTTCACACTTTCCCTGTTTCATTTTTTTTTAACTTGTGCAAAAGTTCTTTTTTGTTGCTTGTTTCATTTTGTTTTTGTTTTTGTTGCTTGAGACATGTGGGCTATGTAGCTCATGTGGGCCTTGAACTCACTTTGTAGTCCAGAAGAGGTCTCGAACTTGCAGTGATCTTTCTACCTCAATCTCCTGAGTTCTAGAATTGCAGCAATGCCCCTCCATTGAAGATTTTATGTCCATCAACAAATTGATTCTTTCTGTACTTAGAAATTCATCTTAGGGGCTGGGGAGATAACTCTGGCATAAGTGCCTGCCTGACAAGCACAACATCCTGGGTTTGATCCCCAGTACCAAAAGAAGAAAGAAATTCAACTTAGACATCTTTTCCATTTAGAAATTTCCCCAACATGTTCTGCTGTGGAAATACAGTGCCTCCACGGTCGCTGTGCTTACTCTCTAGCATTTTCATTCATTCTTACTATTAAAACTTCATGATAACTATTGCATTTCTTAGAATCATATCTATACTGGCTTGTCCTTACCCATCCCAACATAAGCGATGAATAAATTGTCAGGGATCCATCAGATCCTATCTGTTTTGTGTTCCTGTAGCAGAATACTGGGAACTAGATGATAGATAAGTAATAGGAGCTTATTTGATTCATATCTAAGAGACTGGAAAGTCTAAGGCATGATTTAGGTGATTGGTAAGGATGCTGCGTCATCCCAAGACAGAAGAGCAAGAAATCAAACTTGCTTTTGTCTCCTCTACTTCATGATAAAGGACCCACACTCCCAATGAGACTATTAATCCAGTCATCAGAGCAAAGCCCTATGGGTTAATCATCTCTTCTATGAACACTGCTGCTTTGAGGATTAAGTTTTTAATGTGTGAACTTTAGGAGACACAGTCATGCCTCCATGGACACAGACTACCAGTTCTTTTCATTTAACGTAGCACCTGTAATGGTTTCTCACAAACAGTATACGTCTAGGAAATGCTTGCTACAAGGCACACATGATCAATTGGTTTATTTTTTAATTGTGTACATTTTTTTTCCTTTTTCTTCCACCTGGACTTTTTAAAGGATTTTTAATGGCCAGCTGGATTAATGATAATTGGCTATTTTATATAGTCAGGTCATCAAAACAGCAGGAGAAAATGGGAAGAAATCAAAAGAAAAACTCAGGTAACCCACAAATCATTACTCTGTTATTTATGTGTATTAGAAATAAACTGATTTTCAAAGAGAGTGTTCAGTTTTACCAAATCTTCAACATGGGAGGCAGGTCCAGGAAAGAAGAAAGGGGCAACAGTCTATACATCTTCTGAAAGGGTCTATCAAAATCTCTATCCGTGGACATATGTTCAAATGCAAGGTGCTTTCTGTCTGCCCCACCAGACCCCTGTTCTGCCTTCCTCCTTGGTGTCTGGTGGTTATCTTGCACCCAACCCACAGCTGTGTAATGAGTCTCTTTGTAAATGAACTTTTTCAACTATTGTTCATTGGAGCATGCTTTCTCCTTCCCATTCGGCTCTGACTGATGCCTTGCCATGGTTCTTTAATTAGTCCTTATTTTATTAACGACATGAATGGAATTTTGCTTCTAGATTAAAGGAGAGAGAATGTAAAATGTGAGAGAGATGGTTACAAACTCACTAGGACCCATGGCTTATATTGAGATGTTTATTCACCTAATAATACCTATAAAATAGAAGTATTTAAGACAAGGAAGGAAGTAAATGATTGCTTCCAGCCTTAAGTATAAGGTATTAGGAAGTCAAGTGGTTACAGTAACACAGAGTATTTAGGATGGAAGAAGGTGAGTTAAAAGGCAGATAAACCAACAGCTTAAGTGCGTGTGTGTGTGTGTGTGTGTGTGTGTGTATGTGTGTGTGTGTGTGTCGGGGGTGGCTATTGTGGGAATTAAATCTGGTCTAAGCATGAGCATGTTTCTATTCTACCTATTCTACCTGAGTTTTCTCATCCCAAGCCCACCACAGGGGCTGCCATTCCTGCTGGCTGATGCTCTACAGAAGTGCTGCTCCCTTGCGAAGCCATCTGAGACCTAGAGTGGGATCATCCATCCTCAGAGGTAGTCAGGGCAAGACGGTTCTTCGGCCTGCACAAAGCTCAGGCTGCTTTGGCCTGAGACAGAGTTGCAAAGGCGAGCTTCCTCTCATCCTGTGATCTGATCACAGGACTCTATTGGCTGCTCCTTTAGTCAAGAACAGGGCCTTAGAAAGCCTTATATTTAAGACTTGGCTTAGTGAATCCACCAAAATGGTTTAATTTCTTGATGTTTTCCTTAATCTTTGGCTCTGAAAATTGCCTTTATTCTTAACTGGATAAAGAAAGCAGGGAACAAGGGAGGCCAGCAGAGAGGAAGCATGCAATATAAGAGCATTATAAAAACTAAATTCTAGAATACTTCTGTTTCCTATGGGATGTTCATCAAATATATTTAAACATTCCCTGGTAAAAATCAAACAACCCCCTTATAGTTTGTCTCAGGTATTCATTGATTATTTTTTTTTATTTCAAGCATTCTTCCAAGTCTCAATTTTAAGATAACCTTTGTATGAAAGGGTCAACACTGGGCGTCTGCTTATGCACATGTGCAGAACCTTGTTGCACTCTCCTCCCTTACTGATAATCTATAGAAACCACGGCATCATATAGTCATGTGAAGCTGAGCTCTGCTAAATCAAGTCTAAGGTGCAAATCTTTGTAGGTCAAAGAGCGGCTTGATAAAATATCTTTATTTAATTAAGCTTTCTCTGCAGTTGACACCGATAATGCGTTTTCTTTGCCTCTGGGCTAAGACTTAGAGTCATCCAGAAAGCAATTATCTTCTTATCACCACAAGACATTACCAGAATAGGAGATGACCACTCAGCAAGTGCTGGGCATTAAGCCACTCTTTTCAGATACTGCCAACAGGCGTGAAAATTGTACTGATGATTTTTGTGAATGGGAGTCTGGTCAGCTGAGCTCTTGTCTGAAACCTCATCTCAACAATCAACTGTATGCCCCTCAGTCAGTCACAATGTTTTCCCAGGTCTTACCTCCCAGGTAAAGGCAAATTTTGAATCAGTGGCTAGAGGGGCATCTTGTACTATGAATAACTATTCAGAAGACAACAATATACAATGTATTAACTATTGAAATTGTCCTACTAATTGATTTTGAAACTGTCTCATTGTTATTTGTTTCTCAATAAAATTATTAAAAAATATTAAAAAACAAAGTATACTCTTAATAAACTCTGCATTCCATTCCCCCTAGCTAAGGGGTTGTGGTCTGGAGAACTTCACAGGTTCTATCTGTCTGGGTTAGCACAACTACTCTCCCAAGCTTCGGATAGCCAGTCTGGTTCACCCCAAACCACACGACTGCCTTTGGGAAATATTTACAAGGGAAAATGTCACATAGGTGGAAGGAAGATGTATCCCAGAAGTGGTGAAAATGAATACAAGAACCCATGAAGTAAAGTTTTCTATTTCTTTCCGATTTGGGTCACATGGCTCTTGACAAAAAATCTCTAATGAATATATCAAAATATTGCTTCTTGATTGGACTGTAGTTCTCTTTTTTGGGTGGGTCCTTCTCTGGTTTTGGTGTCAGGGTAATGCTTGATTTCAGGAGTGAATATGGGAGTATTTCTTTCCTTTCAGTTTCATTA
>NDGN011159528.1:0-14332 GCA_002564285.1 Tympanoctomys barrerae | reverse complement strand
AGTGTGTCAGGCAATCTGGACTTGCCAGTAACATTGAGATGGTGTCCCACAAGAACAATTGGTTTATTTTTCTGGATTATGGATCTTCAGATCGATAATTCTGCCATTTTCATTTCCTGAAAGTCAGAATTCAGCTGATATTTTCAGTCAGACTTTTGATATATCAAAATGACAGAACTATGGCACAAATACTCTTGATAAAACTATCTTAATATGGCTGATTTCTCTAGAGTTGGATCCCCTGTGAAAGCAAGGCTTGTTTTACTAATGAGACAGACTCTAGAATAATCATCACATTTGCATAAAAGTGTTTTGGGCCAAGGTGGAAAACTTCGCTTATTCACTGGACATCAAGAGCAAATACTGGTTTGAAACATAGAACGCCTGGACAATGGCTCAAACTCTATTATACGAATATATCAAGTTTTTTATAATAATGAGCAAGTCCTTAATATTGTGGTAATTAGAGGAGGTAGATTTAGCAAATTAAAATAAGAGACTTCTAAATTTGACTTTTGCATAGGCAATGACGTTTCACTTTTCTGTTTGTTTACTTGCTTGTTTGTCTGATTGATTGAAGTAGATCCAAACATACTTAATAGAAGAGACTTAGGTCAAGACAACTATTTGCTATCAGTAGGAAATTTAAATCTCCCTAGAGCCCTACATTTCATCTACCAATCCTGTTGGGATCTCAGCTATCAAAATAATGAACTGAACTAGGTGATGCAATATTCAAGCTCCTAGTTATTTTTGTATTGCACAGTCCAGAATTATTTTCTTTCTAATTCTTATATCTGGGAACTGAGAATTATTTCACTTGATTCTCTCAGAAGCAGCATCCTGGGGCAAAAGGAGATCACATTTGGAGAACTGCTGGCATTCTGGCAAATTTTAACATTAGTGGAACTGAGGTCAGCGAAATCCAGGTCAGAATCTCTGACGCCCCTAGAGAAGGCAGAACAGAGACTTCCATATTGACAGGTGACCTACAATGTAAAAGGCCTAAGGATGAAAGGATTATCTGCAATGCTAATTGATTGAGGAATTAGGGCTAATGTTCTCTTTCATCCTCAAGAGTTGACACTGCTTTTCAGTAAACAACTAATACCCAAATCCTGGAGCGAGAGTATCATTTATATTAAGAGTATGAGCAACACTGGATTAGTAGGACACTTGCAGAATACAGCACTCATAGATGTGTATTCATATGCACCACGAGGTACCAGAAATGTCCACCAATCCTACCCTGAGCATGGGTGGGCACTGGGCACTGTGTTAAGCAGAAGCATTGTCAAGAAGGAAATGTTGTCGTGATACTAGAAGATAGCTTAATGGTGGCCTTGGCACGCTGAGGGGCACCACAAAACCAGACAAGCAAAGCACGTGACTGTAAAGACAGTGAAAAGTGCTTCCTGGGCATTCCTGAGGCCCTCATAGGAGTCCTACAAACTGAGATGTGCAGTGATAGTGTGGCTCATGGAAGATTTAGTGGATGAGCCAGTAAGTCTGAATTAAGCCTTGCAGTGTACATGTACACATGAACCAAATATTCAAGGTAAGGGTCAGAAATCCAAGCGGAGGAGCAGCATAGTCTTCAAATTAGGAATTCAGGGCTCTGAAATCATAGGGACTGATTCTCAGGATAGAAGGAAGGGGTGAAGTAGGACATGCAGGCAGATGGTAGAAATGCACACTTATGCCAATAAAAAAATAATAGACGCGAGTGCAGCAATAATTTTTACTGTTTGCCCAGCAGAAATTGCAGAGTGATATTAGACCTGTATTGAAGCACATACTGTGAAGCAATTGCAAGGTAGGTAACCTCACCCAGAATACAAATATTCCAGGATTTTGGCCTCACTCATGGATTCTGTTTGAATTACTTAGCTCCCATTTGGATGTATTAACCTTTTAGAACTTAGAAGAATGGAGTTGTCTATCACTCACATACTGGATAGGTCTAAAGTACTTTGGGAAAAACAAAATGTCTCTCACTTTCCAGAGTTGGTGAATGAGGGGACAAGAAGCACAGAGAAAGGGAAATGAATGTACTATATAACTTCAAGGCTAAATTTTGAGCTAGAAGCATGACCCCTAATCTTTACACTCTTGTGAAGCAGGGGTAATTACTCCCAACGTGACAAATGTAACAGCAAGGCAGAGAACTTTAGATTCACCAAGTTCTAATGTCACATAAAAAGGCATAGCCTCAATTTGACCCCACCTATAAGAAATAAGCCCACATACACGCGTCACATGTTCTCCGCATCTCCAGCAAAATCAGCCAAAGAAAAATGGCTCCTGATAAAGCAGAGACAGTGCCTATGCAAAGGAGGAAATTAATTTCATTTTGATTTCCCCTGATCTGTACTGTATGTACCAAATCACAGCCCTCTTTGCAAAATTAGGGGCATTAGTTATCTTTCCATTCAGTCGCAGCAGCATTATGCTTGCATGCAGGCATGCCTAGCTAAGATGAAGAATATCAAGTTTTTACAAAATCATTCATCAAGAGGTGAGACCTGCCCCTGATTAGCGTTTCAATAAGAAGGCTGGGACTAAATAGAGAATAAGCTCAGGATCACAGCAGCAATTAGGCATCTTCTAGACAGCCACGCTTTTCCTCAGACCAATTGAGTTTGAGCAAATGATTTTTTTTTACTTTCTCTCTTTTCCCTCCTGCTGTGAAATGAACTGCCTTAAATAACTGATGAAGTGACAGCAAGCCTGTTAAAGGAAACCTTTGCCCATTAAGTGAGGTTTAATTAAGCAGAGCACAGGCTAATTGTTCTCCCTTCTAATAAGTGATACGTCCTGGTTAAAGTCTCTGAGCTTGCAGGGCCTAGTCTGGGAAGCCTGTGATGACCCCAGCAGTAAACCAAGGGAAAATACATATGGGCTTCAAGAGATGATGGGCCACTTTGCAAAGCAATAGGTGAACTGGAGCCATGTGCATTCAAATAAACTTAATCAAATATTAATATCTGTCCTCAGATTATTTTCTCCATAGATTACTCAAAGATTACTCAAGCAAGGAAATTGCATTCACTTTTTCCTTCATATGAGTCACTTGGAATAAATGATAATAGGTTTCTTTCCAGTCCCAATAATAGCCTATGGATCTCCAACACTGCATCACCAATTCCAAGAAGATGAGAACTATAGGTTGTTTTGTTCATCCCCTTATCTTCCTTGGGTAGCATGGCATCAAACATACAAGCGGATTTCAATAAATACTTGTTGAATGAATGAAAGAGACAGAAAGGTTACTCTTGCATATGTTTTAAAGGATAATTGTAGAAATGGGTTTAGATGGCATTAAATGTTTAGTTGTGTGTCACAAACCAACACACTATCTGTGAATGAGATCCTATTTGGAAGTAGAACCTTTGCAGATGGTCAAGGTAAGATAAAATCACCAAGGACGGGCTCTAATTCACAAGGAGTGATACGTCAAAAAGTAGAAATTTTGACACAAGGAGAAAATCACTTACAAACCAAAAAAGCCTGAAGCTTCCAGAAGCAAGGAGAAAATGTAAAATAGATTTTCATCGGTAGTCTTCAGAAGAAAGAGACTGCCTACTCCTTTATGTCAGAGTTCCAGCATCCAGATCTTTGAGGCAATAGATTTCTGTTTTTAAGCCTTGAGTTTATGGTACTTGGTACCATGGCAACCCCAAGAAACCAGTGCAGCCTGAGAAAGTCAAAGTGCAGGCTGAGTTACATGAGTAGAGATGCCATGATACCAGTTACTCCCTAGTCTCCGAGATCACAGGATATTTGTTCTCTGAAAATGATGGAAAGCCACTGCCCCTGCCAAGACTCTCTGTTCTTCTCTATCATATAGTCCCCTCTGGAAAATATGGGTATAAACATAGAACATTACCCTTCCATTGATCTGAGGATTGAAGGAAACTATCCAAATGAGTTGTTAACCATTAAAACATCCTATAGTAAATGCTCAATAAAGTTGTTATTATCAATGGTATTACATCCCTGATCGCTAGGACTTAATGCTAAGGCCAAATTTGTATTGCTTTTGTTTATCACCAAAGCAATCTTGACATGGCTGCAGCAGGACTAGCCTTACAGAGCTGGCTGGCTGATGGGGAAGAGTCCTTGAAGTTTAGTTATCCCCTGTTATCCCCTTCACTAGAGGGATGTGGCCAGCAAGTCAGGACCGCACTATACTGTTTCTTTCTATCCTTAGCCTTCCAGGCCCACTTATCAAGAAGAGACACTGGAATATGCAGAGAACCGGCTCTGTTGTCACTAATCCTGGGCGGGGGTGGGGGGAGGGCTGTGAGGTGCTGGGAGTGGGTCTGCAGACCACAGGAGCAGTGACGCTGACGGTGACACAGGGGCGCTAACCCTGATTAGTGTTTTTCTGAGCTGAGTAAAGGGAAAGCAAAGTACTAGGAAGCATGTTGTGGGCTTTGTGATGCTTATGTTATTTCCTCTTTGCAGCAGCTGAATGAGGTAGCCATTACCTCTAACTTACAAATGAGGCACTTCCGGTTCGTAGTGCCTTGTGTACTTGAGTTTGGAGTCATAATGCTTATCCTAAATTGATGTTCCAGAGCTGTCCCAGCTGCCCTGCTGTGCCCCGCTGCCCACTGGTGTCCACAGCACTGTCTCTGCTATGATGGCTATGAGTGGGCTATTACCAAGATTAAAAGCAATGGAAGACTGCATTACCAAGCCAATCTGCTGGTAGTTTATAGCTACATACTTAAAAGGGTTAAATGCCTTCTGAATACCAGTAGTATCTGTCCTTAATTTCCTGTATTGTTTGTGGAATGCTTGCAATAGAACAATCACAGTAATAATTCATACTTTATAGCACTTTGTAATTTACCAAGGGCTTTTGTGAACATGAGCTCATTTTATACAGCAGTCAGCCAGCCAAGGTGAGGGTTATTATTATCCTCAATTTATTGATGGAGAAGGAAAGAGTAAGTGATACATAGTTCCTACTCTTCTAAGGTACTACTGCAGCAGAATAACGCTACTTGAGAGCACTGTTGAGGCTGAAAGCCTGGTCTAAAGAAATGAAAACGGTTCCCTGAGAGACAATACAGTTTCTGTGCAGGAGCATGTGCCTCCAAACCCAGCCTCAGCTCGGCTTCTGTCTGCTCCATGCTTCTTACCCAGGAAGACATAACTGATTAGTGGTAGCTGATGATGATAGCGGCTCACAATTACCAGGTACTTATTTTGAGTGTGGTGCTGTGGTGCGCATTCTTGTTCTTATTAATTGGCTCACTTGTTCTTATTAATTGGCACACAGCCTTGTGGCTTTCCAATGAGGATATTCTCATCTTACAGAAATGGAAGCTGAAGAGGTGAAGTGACTCACCCAAGATGACACAATTGCTGTGCCCCTGACCAGCTGGTCTCAGAGACTTCATTTTTAATGACTTAACTTGAATGTGTAGTTTCTAATAGCTACCTTTTTCTCCCTTTTCCTCCATTCCTAGAGGGTTTTGACTTTCCTTGTAGCTTTTGCCAGGTCAGAAATATAACTAGTGGCTTGATTCAAAGGCTTGATTTTGTACTATTTAGGAATTTAGAGACACTTAGTAGGATACTCTAGCTCCTTGCAAAAAGGCGCCTGGTACATCCCTCTTCTGCAGGAACTATGACTTCAATTAGAGACTGATTTTGCACAAACATCAGGATCCACGCATTCCAATTTCCTGCTGAAGACATCTTCCAAATCACAAAGAGATGCAGGTCAATCTCAGCGTCACAAGTCTCTGCTCATTTTGACCCATGTGAAGGGCCGCATTTCACATTTCTCTTGTCTCTGGCTAAGTTTGAGAGCTTCATGTGTCCTGTCAAGCAGTTTCTTTGGTGATTTAAAAAATACATCACCAAAAATGTTCCGGAGATAATTACTCGCCCATTTAGTGTCACTGGTAATTAGTGTCCAGCACTCAAGGACAATGTGAATCACTTGGAGGGTGAAGTCACAGTCTGTTTGCAACCATCCCCCATGGACCAGCAGACTCTGTGCCCAAAACAACTCACAAAAGAACTTTTTGATGGGAAAAGAAAGAGCACAAAGAAGATGCCAAGGGAAATGAAGATTATTTTATGGAAAAACACTGGCCAAAAAAGAAAATGCTGAAGCAAAATATCCTGTGGTGATGGGTTTCTGTTGGATAGAGGAGCACAGGCATCCTCGGGGCTTGACTGAGAACCATCACAGGCACCTGTCACACATAGCATCCCCTGAGAGAGGCAACTTGACATCTCAGGCTGAGGACAGTCCCAAACAAGCTCTGTTGGGGCTGGAAGTGTTTTATTTCTTTTTGTGTGTTTATTGTTTTCTCAATACTGGAGACGGAGCCCAGGGATGTCCTACAATGCATCCATATACCCAAATCTTTACTTCTTATTCTGAGTCAAAGGGTCACTAAGTTAGCCAGGCTTTTTCTCAAGTGTGGGATCCTCTTGCTTCAACCAGTCACACAGCAGGGATTACAGGTGTGCTTTGTTTCATTCTTCTTGTGTTGTTTTCTGGTTGTGGGGTATCAGGCAAGTTACTCAGTCTTTTTTCTATGCGGTTCCACAGAGCAAAGTGGTAGGACTTAAACAATCGGAGAGCATCAGCAAGAGTTTGACACATGAGTAAGTTTCCTGTTTTCTTTATTCTTTTGCTCAGCTCCTACTCCAGGAACAATGTAAATTCTACCTAGAAGAATGCAGTGTTGCCTTAAGCTTGGAAATATGACTTCTCATCCTCAGTGGTACTGACCCATTCCACCTGTTACACATCAGCCTCCCCTCTTTGTGATCTTGGAGCTTGGCCTGGGTCAGAGACTTTCTCAGCTAGTAGCCTTCATTAGTGGCCCTCCTGACTGGCAGCAGAAGGTGAGAGGTGCTGTGATGCTGCTGTTATTTCATAATGGGACACCAGTCACCATACTATAACCCCAGCTTGCGCATCCATCAGGGCACGGAGGATCAGTTATTATAGTTCATAGATTTCTTATTGGAAGGAAAAATCCCACAGTCAAGTCCTCCTACTGATAGCCCTCAGATTATAAATAAGAATCTAAGGCTCAGAAAAGAGACAACACTTCATCAAGCTAACACTACCACAGGAGCTTTATTCAGACAAAATTATCTCTGTGGACCACCTTCTCTCCAGGGCTGAAATGAGTGGAAGCCTCCAGCCACTGTTAAATAGAGCCACTGTTCCTTCCAGACTAGAGCTGTGACAATCCCTGTGTGCTGCTCTAAGGTATGTGATCAAATGCTTTATAATAGTAATCCTACAGAGAAGAATCATTTATTGAGTCACTAATAATGTGCTAGGGACTATGCTAGGTATTTTTCATGCAATACCCTGATCCTTGCAACAGTATCTGACATACATAGGGATTGCTTATATTCTTACTTAAAAAATACAACAATCTCTGAAAGATGTCCACAAATATAATCACTAGGACCCTGGTAAGAAGAGGGTAGAAGGACTGGAGACAGAAGCGAGGAGAGAAGTCAAGTTGAAGGAGTGTGTGCTGAGACCCAGTAAGAGATCATGGGCTCTGGGAATTGAAAAGAATAAGAAAATGTCCTCCTAGGCTCCCCAGAAAGAACTTGGTTTTATAAATGAGAACTCATTTTGAACTTTGGATGTTCAAAACTGTAAGATGATGAAGTTCTTAGTGTTTTTGTTACAACCACAATAGGGAACTAACACTTCTGTTTACAAGATGAGAAAACTGAAACTGCATGGAGTGAAATCACCTGGTGGAAGGCATGCAGGTAGTATACAAATGAATCGAAAGATGCACAGAGAGCATCATCAGAGCTCTTGTGCCTGTGTGCCGTGCTCTATTGCTTGGAGGAAAAGAGACAGCACGGAAAATTTCAGCAGCTTAAAAATGGAAGCTCCTCCTTCCTCAGCCTGCAAGGTGGTTGAGATCATCTACCATTTCCCTCTTTCTCTTTATAGGAAAGGAAAAGGAGGTCACACATGAAAAACTGTATGAAGTCATACAGTTGGAGAAAACAAGGAACTGTACTCCAGATGAGCTCACTCCCCTCACGACTCACTGCTGTTGAAAGATGATGCACTGCTTCTATATTCTGCACAGCTTTTCCATAGCCTCTGTCCTTCTATCAAAAGGGAAAACAAGAAGTTCATCAGCACATGGTGACCAACACACAGAGCACCATGCTCTTCTGGGGACTCTGTCACCACCATCCAGAGCTGAGAAGAATCCCAGCACACACTGCAAAATCCTAACTGTGACCTGGATTCTAACCGTCATGGAAACCTCTGCCTACACAGTCCTCTCAGACTGGAGTCACCTGCACATTGGGAGTGGTACAGACTCAGGTACCCTAACGGTCACCCTGGATCTTGTTTAGGGAGCCTTGCAGTGAGACAGGTACTGGTCCAGGTATGTCAGAGATAACGCATGAGTTGGTCCTCAAAAAACTCTCTATGGCATGGATATTGATTATTACCACTACTTATCTCATTTGACAAAGGAGCAGAAACGCCCAAGGAGTCAGTTGCCTGGCAAATGGAAAATACAAGATTAGAACCCATTCCTGGATCAGGTCTTGGGCTAATGCCTTCACTAAGGGGAACACAAGCAAACACTGCTCAGTCAGCAGGGATATGTTTCAAGAAGCATAAATCTTTTTTTTTAAATATGCTTTGTTCTTTTAATTTCCTTAAAACTGACACAAGTACAAAGATATGGGGAAAGGATGTTTGCTTCCTAAGGCTTGCACTTCCTCAATGTAACTTCCTTTTTACATCTAATTTTATTTGTGCTTCCTGAATGCACTCAAACAGTGGGAGCAGCAGGGACTGGTGTTTTGCTGGGATCTTAAGCAGAGCTTTTGTTTTCAGCTGGCTGCTTGGGTTAATACATCCTGACTCCTCTATGGTTTCCAGGGATGTTGTTATTCCACTGTCTGGAGGAAGGAAAATGTCCCCAACGAAGTAAATTCAACGCAGCAGTATTTACAAATCCAGACTCAGTTCCTGTGTTGTCCAACAGGGTGAGAATTTAACCCATTGTTTTCATGAGTAAGCTGAGAATAACAATCAAACCACTGTTATGAACCCCAGTAGCAGTAAGAATGTAAATGGCTTTCATCTAGATGGGAGATTTATGGTAGAGATGCATGTCTTCTCATTCTGCAAAGGCAAAAAATCAATAACAATTCTATAGCTACCAGACAGGACATCTGACTCTAAACCTTGTTTCTAGAAATCTGAGGTCTCACATTTCAAAGTTTTCCTTTAGAAATCCTTCTTGCATTGGGGAAACAGGGTGCACAGGAATGTTTAGGGAAAGACAGAGCTGGAAAAGGAGGTAAAGCAAGAAAGAAACCCTTCACATGCATAGAAGAGAGAATGCAGGGATTGTCTAGGTGGCCTAGAAATGCAGACTTGGTGTCTTTCTTTCCATCCTCCTTTCTCCTGAGACATGTCCCACCTCTGGAGCCACACACATAGCTGTCCCAGGGACTCTGTGAGAAGAGAAGAAGACACTTGCCAAACTAAGTGTGCGGCGGTAAGTCATGGTAACTGCTTTTAACATTTATGTTCTTTCTACAAACCACAGTCTATATTTTTCATGAGGCAGCACACCAAAGTGGGAAGCATGTGTGCCCTAAAGCCATAGTCTAGAGGTGATGCCCCAGCCCCGTTTCTTACTCACTGATTTGACTCTTGGTTTTCTCATTGGAATGAATATATCCACTCACACCTTGTGAAGGAAGTCTCCAATTTCCATTGCATGCCTTATCCTTTTGGCCTACTTCAACTCAGCCCATGTCTGAGAATATATAATGAATTTTGCTATAATTTTGCTATGTCATTTGTAGAGTATTTTAAAATAATAACAAACTTAGTTAAGATGTAATTCATGTATATTAAAATTCACCCTACAACAGTGTACAGTATTTCCTACCATAGTTTCAAGTTTTGTTATATGTGGTCAATAAATTCAGAAGATTTTTATCATCCCCTCCCCCAAAAGCAACCTCTTAGCCATTAACAGTTCCTGTTTATAGAAGACATTTCACTAATTAACATCTTTCTGCTCCTGAAGGCCTAAGAAATCTCTATAGTCCACACTATTTCCTAAACTTAGAGCCAGATCCAAAGTACCAGGCACTTGAACACTTCTCAAGACTCTTTCATTGGCAGCTGAAACCCTGCTGACCTCTCACAAGAGGTGGCAAATTTTTGGAGTGCAGTGCCTATAGTTGCTCTATTTTCTTTTTTCCTTATCATCTCATCTCAGGGCTGAACACACAAGTACCTGTTTGATAAACACACGGGTACTGACTGATTAGTGAAATGCCACTTCTTTTGAAGAGCTACATGTTTGTCATCTGCCTGCTTCTCTGAATGCCAAGGCCTACCCAAGCTCTCATGTCCCATGATTACTCTCCCCAAACCATGGGCTGTTAATTTTTCATCTTAATGAACTGTCTAGTGGAGATTATCCACGAGAAGAGTGATAGACACACAATAAAAATGGCTTATGCCTTGTTATTGTCAGAAACCTCTCTACAACACCAGCACATAATTGAAATAAAATATCTGCATGGCTACAAACTCCATTTGTCAAGAATAAAGTGGAATAAGTGCTATTTCAAACATTCATGCTAACGGGGCTTATAAACATGGATTACTGAAATGTTCTTCCAATTGATACCTACTCAAGCATTTAAGTACATGGCTATTATTCTTTGTGTTTGCTTGAGTGAAGCCATTTTGGGTACTGAGCTACATGTCAGTACCAATTTTCTGGGGTATTACAGATGTACAGTTTTTCTTACAGGGAGATAGCCACACAAGCCACAGCAGGCCCAAAAGGCCCACATTAATGCACAGATTCACATGCAGAGAAGCTGTTATGCAGCTCTTGGCATCCTGAGATTGGAGCGTAGTGAGAACTAGCGCCACTCAGGTCTCACTTGTGGACCAGCAGGAGAGCAGAGAAAGAGACAACTGAAGATTTGCCTCATCCCAACAGTCTACATGATGAGCATCAGCTCTGGCCTTCTGCCCCACATTTCGCCCTGTTATACACCCACCCAAAATAGTTCTGTTGATGCATAAGGGAAATATGCAATAATTGTGCATTACTTTCGTTATTAATTCAAGAAATGTTTATAGAGCTGCTAATTACCTTCTATCTCATTTTTTCAATTCAACTTCTGACTCTAACAGTGATTCCAAGAGGACAAAGCCATTCTGGCAGCCACCTCAGCCCATTTTCCTGGTGCAGTGTGAGTTCTCCATAACACACACTTATTTCTGGTCCCACAGTGAGGGAAGTATAAGGAACATTAAAGCAAAGATTATTTAGATGTTGCTACCAATCTCTCAGAAGTGGCATTTAGTCTATAAAGTAGTTAGTAGGTATCAGGCAATAGGAGATCTCTCTTTCCAGTGCCCCTAAGTGCTGGGGCAGCCAGAATGGTATGGGACTTGCATAATTATAGTGAAGAAACAAGATTAGAAATTTGTGTTTAGATTAGAAGCCACTTAAGATCCATGAGACCAGAAACCATCTCTATTTTGTTTACTACAATGTCTTCACACACGACATGATGCTCAGCATCTCATAAATAAGCATGAAATGAAAATAACAAAGAAGCAAGTGAAATAGCTGCATTCATGCACAGACACAGAAGGCTTGTTGCAAAATACTCAATAGAGCTTGTCACAGGTTTGGTTCTCTGGGATGCCAGCTTGAGATGGAGTACATCTCTTAGTAGTGTCCTTGGGAAGAACACTGGGAGAAAAAGGTAAGAAAGATGAGATACTTACAAAGACAGGAAAACTATGTAATGAACCAACTTCTCAGACCATGATGGTCCTCTAGGGTAATAATGGCCTCCAAAAGCATCCTGTATTGAACCCAGATGGTCTAACCTTTGCTGAGCAAATCCTCTAAAGTGGTCTAGGCCAGGAAAGGCAACCCTTTAAGAGCTAGAATCTAGAAGGGATGAAAATCTTGAAAAGGCTAAAATTATCTGGCAAGAGCATTCTTAGAAACAGGAACCACCAAGCCTCCAGCAAAGTGGAAACCAGGTAATGCAGCACTACAGCTTGGATCGTGAGTGTCCCCTAAAGGGCTAGGTGCTAAAACTTGGCCAGAAGCTCACAGTATTAAGTAGATTATGGCAGAACATTTGGGAGATGAGGCCTACTCTAATAAAGTTGTCACTTGGGCAGACTCTGTAAGGCAACTTTGGGACACCAGCCCTTCTTTTCTCTTTTGCTTCCCAGAGACCATGAAGTGAGTACTCTTCTCTAATAACTTGTTTCTGCCCAAATGTATTCTCACCACAGACCCAAAAACAATAGTGCCAGCAGACCATGGACTAAAAGCTCTGAACTCACAAGTTAATATAAACTTTTCCTCCTCAAGCAGATTTATTTCAAGTATTTATCATAATTTTACAAAGTGACTACCATAGAAAATTGGTACCAGAAGTGGGACTGAGTCTGTGACTACAACTAACTCTCAATGTCTTTGAAAAGACTTTAAAATGGCTTTATGGAAAGAATCTGGAAAGACAGACAGGATCAGGTTAGACAAAGCCTAGAACACTGCACACAGAGCTGGACAGGTCAATGTGGTAAAATCTAAGAAGACAAGAATGCTGAGAAGTACACAAAGTCAAGACTATATTCACAAGGTCTCAGAAAGGAGACTGTACTGGGAAGATTTTGAGCACTCACACACTGTTACATTCTGGCAAAGTATGAGCCAACCCTTCCTCCACACAGTAAGACTTCCTAAGAGACTGAGTTTAGTAGTGACAGCCTAATCAATCTGATGAAGGATATTTCAAGTAGCACAACTTTCAGGTTTAGCATGGACATTGCTGGCGAATTTTAGCAGTGAGAATCTGGAGCAAAAGGCAAAGCAAGAAATATTTGAAAACCTTTCAGTTTGGCCAGAAAAGTAGCCAAAAAGTGTTCAAGCCAAGGAGAAGCAATTGCTAAAGAGATTAGTACTATTAAAAAGAAGCCAAGTCCTTTGCAACAAAAAGAAAAGATGGCTCGAGGCCATCTCAGGAATCAACCAGACCATGCTCACTGCTGCTTACAGGTGTAAGGTGCACACTTTCAAGGGCTGTCTTTTGAGAACAGCTGTTTAGGGCAACCTCATCATACAAGATTGCCTGGAGAATTTAGCCCCAGGATTCCTTTTTGTGTTAAGCCTTCCACGCTCAGAGGCTTGCAGCCCTGGTAGAGCTCAAAAGGAAGCAGATGTTGGTACTTTGTACACAGTGCTGATTTAAAAAAAAAAAGAGAATAAAATTAATTTAAAAAAAAACACATTAGAGGGTCTGCGGAGATAACTCAGTAGAATAAGTGCTTGCTTGGCAAGCGCAAGGGCCTGAGTTCAATCTCTGGTTCTGCCAATAAATAAATAAATAAATAAATAAATAAATAAAACATTAGAACTGGCACAGAATTTCACTAAACAAGATGATAGGAATTTAACAATCATTGCTATATTGAATATTATTGTCATTAAAGTAGTTATTCAGGGGACTTATGGATTAGCTCAGTTGTTTAAGCGCCTGTTTGGGCAAACCCAATCAGGTACAGGGGATGCTGGTTCGATTCCTAGACCTGGCCTTAAGGCAGCCTGAGCCAGCCAAAAAAAAAAAAAAATCCAAAGTAGTTATTCAGATCACCAGGTATAAGCATGTAAAATTATTTGAAAATTAAAAAGAATAAAAAAATAAGCAGTAATTGTTCCTTTCAATAGACAACTAGAAATCAGCAGTATAGTTATACATCCTATCCTGACATATACATATATATAATATTATATATATATATGTATATACATGTATATATACACATATATAATATATATGTGTGTGTGTGTGTGTGTGTGTGTAATCTTCCCTTCTTTTGGCCTTTTCCACATCCCACAATGATATATGTGCACCCATGTTTATATCAGTATACTTTGTCACAGCTAAATATTGAAAATAACCCAAATGCCAATCAGCTGAGGAATGAATAAAAAACATGTGATACTTTTACACAACAGACTATTACCCAGCTATAAACACCAGGATTTTATTAGTAAATGGATTCAACTAGAGACCATAGTCATAAGTGAAATAAATCAGACCTGCATGTGTAAACACGGGATGGTCTCCCTAGTACAAGAACAGTGTTGCTTACTCAGGCGTGCGGAATTTGAAAGAATTATGGGACCACAAAGGCTTTCACCAAGATTTGAAAGGAGAGCCTGAGAGATCAGGTAGCGCGGGGAAGGACAGACGTCTCTGCAAGGAGCTGCTG
>NDGN011159467.1:0-12719 GCA_002564285.1 Tympanoctomys barrerae | reverse complement strand
CGGCCCCGGCGCGCTCCCGTTAGCCCACGGCTCAGCGGCCCCGGCGCGCTCCCGTTAGCCCACAGCCGTCATCGTTGCACATCTGAGAGCTGTTTTCTTCCGCTCACACTGGAGCTCTGTCCCAGTGACGGCAAGCCTTTTAGCGCTTTCGGTGGCGCAAGCAGCCTGCCACGGCGCGTGTGCCACGGGCTCACCACCAGTGTGTACTGCTGAAGGAGAGCTTCCATTCTTGGCAGCCCCTGACAGCCACCGTGCTTTGTCTGTACAGATCGGAGTAGCAGCCTCCTGTGAGTGGAACACGGTGTCTTTGTGACTAGTGTATTTCATTTAGGATAGTGTCTTTGAAGTTCATCCGTGTAGTGTGTATCAAAATTTCCTTTTTTAAGGCTGAGTAATTTTGCATTGTATCTCAGTAAGACTTTGCCTATATACTTGCAGTGTTTTCTGGGAATTGTTGCTGTTACTTTACTGTTGTGGTTATTCAGGGGGCATTTAAGCACCTTGCATTTGGCTTGCATGACCTCTGTCACATTAGAGATAAATAGGCCTTTTTTTTTTCTTCTTTGGTGGCACTCAGGCCCTTGCACGTGCAGGCAAGCGCTTACTCTACCGAGCTGTCTCCCCGCCCAGAGATGGATGGGCCTTCCCCTCTCTTCAGGACTGTGCTCACTTAGTGGGAGACAAGTAAACTTGCAGCCGTGTGCGCCAGGTTCTGTGTGGAAGCCTGAGCAGTGGGCAGAGGCAGGAGTGTCACAGATGAGCAGCCTGCCCACGTGGCCCTACGGAAGTGCTGCCTGTGCTGTTACAGCCGTCCTGGCGTGTGCCACTGTGCTCTGGGATGTTCAGAGGATGAGACTGCCTGACACCACACATTTCAGACCTGTCCTCTGACACAATGGCCATCTTCGTGCACACTCAGTTTTTCCAGATTTTAGTTCTGCATTTCCTCGAGAGTCTTGGAAATGAAATTGCTGGGTTAAGGGCACACATACAGCACTCGAAGGCATCCTTCAGGGCTCCTTGCCTGGATGTCTCTTCACAGAGGGTTGACGCGAGGGTGACCCGGTTACTTGGGTTTATCCGTGTGGGCCAGCAGGACTGAGTTCTGCACCTTTATACTCAGTGTATTTCTCAGAGTACTTCTCAGGAATTTTTTTTTTTTTTGTCAAGTCTGTGGTTTCGATAACAAGACCTACTACATTAGTACTGACCATGTATTTACAAAGGTAAGGGGAGGTAACTAGCCATGGGACCCAGGGACACCCCTGCCCACCGGTCACCCAGGGAGAGGGGTCTTCCACCTTCCCAGCCCCTGCTGATGCTCTTGTGGCATGTTCTGTCTGCCCTCCCAGGACAGGTCAGGAAGATGACTAGACACCTGTCTTACACTTAAAAATCCATTTGGCTCAATCTCGGAATATTTAGGTGATGCTGGCAGCACCTGTTTGTAAGAGAAATGACCCCAGCTTTCCCGTGTGCCACAGGGGAACAGCCTGGACTGCCCGTTCTTGCCCCAGAGAGCGCTTACAAGGAGAAACAGAAGATAGTGCGGTTCCAGAGCTGCCCCAGCTTCACAGAAGACTACATACCCATTATACCCAGATGCATCTTACTTTGTACTCTGGCTTAAGCCCATTTGAATTATGGCATTGTATCTGGTGCCTTGTGTGTTTCATGTCTATATTTTGTGGGGATACTTCTATAAAATTTCTGCTGTCTGGATTTTTGCTTTTGTGTCATTACTAGTAATATTTATGTTTTTAGATAGTGAGTCATGGAATTAGTATGCTCATAGTCTCTTGGAATGGAAAAAATCTTAAAATAATTTAATTCCATTGATTATCTGTGTCTGTTGCCAGCGTTTGTGACCAGTATTCATCCAGAGTAGGCTTTGTTAAAGGTGCCACTTTCCGCATATAGTAGCTCCTCAGGAAAATGTGGACTGGCTTCTGGTGTGCTGTAGAGCAGGAACTCTTGGGGAAGAGCAGGCCAGCGCTAGGACTGAGCATATCCTCTTGCTCTTCACGGAGGACAGTCTGGGGAAAAGCCCACAAGGCTCAAGGGCAGCCAGCCGCGGTGCCGGCTCTGCGGGCTCGGCACCTAGCGTGGGTGCCTGCCCTTTGGTAAGCAGGAGGCGGGCATGGCAGCCTCTCGTCCCTCCCCACGGAGCGACTCTGATGGTGTCTTGGTGTGCTCCTTTCCTGTACTTAGGCCACACTTCTGGTTATCTGGTGTAGGACATGGTTTTTCCCCCCTGTATTTAGGGCAGGGACTACAGGATGTTCAGGGTCTCACTACGTGGATCAGACTCGTAGTGACCCTCCTGTGTTCAGCCTCCCAAAGAGCTGAGATTACAGGCGTGCGCCACCACGCCTAGCCTCAGTTGCCCTCTCAGCGCACCCCACAGGCGGAGCCTGCGTGGCAGGTGGGGATCGGACCCAGCCGCTGTGCTCTGCTGAGCTCAAGTGCGCTGGCGTATAAAATGTCTAGAGAATACCTGCGATGCCCTCAGCATTGGTGAATGAAAAATGCTGTTTTTCACTTTTCATCTGGAACGTCTATTCTGATGTGTTGTTCTGCAGTAGTTCTAGCTGTAGTTACATGATATGGCTGACTTGTGCAAGGATTTTAGAACAGTGCTTGTCAAACTGTGATGAAGACACTCTTCTATTTACAGTTTTCTAACCCTTTATGAACCAGTCCTTTTGTACAAACACAGTAACAGCATCAGAGCAGTATCAGGTAAAAGCTTTTGAGTGCTTATCTCTGGTTTTGGTGCCACGCTTGTAGACAAATGCCAGCCTCTGATCCACAGTTCAAGTGGCACTGGCCTAGAAAACACGTCAGAAGATAGTGCTGGGAGGAAGCGAGTAGGGTTTCTTTTTAATAAATAGATTATTTAGTACTGTGCTGCCTTAGTTTCCATCCGCGTCTGAGAACAGACCGTCCTTAAGGGAAGCAGACTGCAGCCAGAGCTGGGCAAGGGTGCTCCTTGTCCTGGGCCTGTCCCCCTACGGTTGTGCTCCTGCTCGCCACTCTGGAATAGGAGCTACCTCTCAGTCGGGTCACGTACGCCTCTAGCCTGACCTGACCGTGGCCGAGCAGCACTTAGCTCTGTGCGCGGTGTGTGTCTCCACTTCTCCCAGCTCTGCTTCTGGGGGGTGCTTAGCTGCAGACTGCATTCTGCCCGTGCTCATGGGCTCTCCCCTGCTCCCTCTTGGGCCCCGTCAGGTCTGGTGACCCCTGCTTGTCTGGGGCCCGTTCACCTCTTCTGGTTGTCTGCTTGCTGAAGTGGTGTGGCTAGGGGAGGGATTCCCTTCTGGCCCCTTCAGGCGCTCCCACGTGGGGCTGCACTAATTCTGTATCGCCTGGCATTCAGCTAGGTACTCTCACACAGTTGAGTTCACTCCAGTACATGGATATATTTAGAAAACCTGATGATAATATTCCTCTTTGGATCAAGCGTGTAAGACTCACTTGTGAATCCCTACAGGGCGACTTGGCTCCATGAACTCTTAAACTTGCATTGGTGGGGAAGCTGTGTCGGAGGTTGAACCCAGGGCCTCTGTGTGCTGAGTCCACGCCTCCAGCCCCAAACTCTTTAAGCTTTTGTTGGTATTTGAATGCTCTATTTCTCTATCAGGCTTAGAGTTTGAACTGGAAAGAAAGCTCTCTGCATGCATTAGCGTGTATGTTCTTGATTTGCATTGTGTGAGTTACCTGCTGAGGGAAGAGGGCCGAGCAGGGGCTTCAGTGCAAGCTTAGGGTCAGAGGCTGGCCGCGAGCTGGGCGCTGCCCCTCACCAGCTGTGTGACCACGGCCTGTAGGGGGTGTCTTTGGACTCTGAAAATTGAGAATAATAAGAAAACAAATCTTAGAACCAAAATGGCATATGACCTGTTAAAAGGAGGTTAGATGCTGGTTATTAATATTTCTATCTATATTAATTTGTGTCTTTAGTATTAAACACTAGGATGTTAAATGCCTAGTTGAGGTTTTTCTCTTTGGCACTGTGTGGAGATTTTGACTGTCTAATTCTGTGCCATTCTGCGCAGTGTAAAACATTTAGCAAATCCCTGCCCCCACCAGCGAGATGCTGGAGACGTGCTGCCCTCCGCGTGTGTCTGTTCAGAGGTCTCCTTCACTGCCAAATGCCCTACAGGGCAGAATGGGCGTGGTGGAGACTCAGGGAAATGTGTCCACGTGGAATAATTTGGAATTTCTCAAAATGGTTTGCCCAAGGGTGATATGGAATTGGGACTTTTTATCCTCTGCGTTATATGCCGGCTTATACTTCTAGAATTAATTGTTAGCCCAAGAGATGGTGGCGGTGGGTGAAGGGGAAAGGTGGTGTGGCTCCCCAGGCACTAACTGTGGGCTCCTCTTGGCAGCTTACTGTAAGAACTCCGTGGACGGCCTGTGGTATTGCTTTGATGACAGCGACGTGCAGCAGCTGTCAGAGGATGAAGTATGCACACAGACAGCCTACATCCTCTTCTACCAGAGGCGGACGGCCATCCCGTCGTGGTCAGCCAACAGCTCGGTGGCAGGTGAGATGGCCCCTGCTCTTGGTCCGCTCTTTCCAGAGCAGGAGGTTGTACTTCATAGGCCAGGGATCTCAGAAGGCTTCATGACTGTCAGTTTGATTAGATTAATTCTCATGTATGCTTGTAGCCACGGGTGTGAGGGTGGGCTGCAAGGCACTGGTGGCTGGCAGGGGCCTGGGAGGGACAGGCCCAGAGCTGTGTTCCCTGCAGGATGAGCACCCGAGGGAGTGGGGTCTCAGCCTGGCCTGCTGCTCTGAAGCCTGCTGCAGTTACTGTGGTGCGCACTTTGTCTCAGCCACGTGTCGTCCTTGCTAATGTGTGATCGGAACACCTACCTTGTGGGCTCGTGGCATGCACTGATTAGGTAACAGTGTGTGGAAAACATTTCATAAGAGGGAAAACCATTATAAGTAGTCTTTTTCCAATTCAAAAATTGACCTGTTTTGTTGGGGGGGTTGAGGGCTGTAATATTAGATGGCTGTGTGCAGTCTCATGGTATCTAGCCTGTCAATAAACACAGCAGTGAAACAAGGGGCGTGGCTCCTGGTTCCCAGTTTGCCTGTAAGGGAACATGGCAGAGGACTGTCACGTGGGAGAATGTCAGCAGCATAGGCCAGAGAACGGCGACGCTCCCACTTCCCGAGCCTGTGAAGGCTAAGGCTCAAGCAGCTGAAGGAAGCGCTCCTCAGTGACAGGACCGCCTGCTGGCACCAGACCCCACCAGTGTGTGCTGCTGAGAAGGTGGCGGCTTCCCGCTTTGCTTCTCAGAGTTGTGCTCAGAAACGACGCGCTGTCGCGGTGTACTTGAGACAGTGCTGCTTGAGACTCGTCAGTTTTGAGAGCGTTTTCTGTTGCCCTAATTTGTATTTGAGGGCGTCCCCCAACACAGACTGACACTTAGCTGTGTATGTGTGCGTGTTATTAGTATCATGAAAGGTCACACACTTCCGTCAAGGGTGAGCGGTGCAGCTCAGTGGTAGCGGGCTTCACCACACGCGAGCTTGGCAGGCCTTGTTCTGTTTCCAGCACCGTCCTGTCCCCTTCGCCTGAATTCCATTGGGCGGCGCAGCTGAGAAGAAATGCGGCACACCACTGCTTGTTCTTGCCAAGCTGCAGACCCGAGTGCGAGTGCACAGGGCCCGCCTGGCCTGGAGCTGGCAGTGCTGCAGGCGGTGGATGCTGAGTGACTGTCTGCAGTAGATGCAGACATGGTGTTCTGAGGTGCTTCTCCCTGCCCCTGCATTTATTACCCCTCGTGTAGTAAATCTCGTGTGGATGTGGCCTTCCTATCCTCATCTTGTGCTTGGCGCTGGGAGTGTATGTCAACCCTGGGCAAGGACATCGGTACCCCCAGCTTGGCTATGCGGCAGTGTGCCCGTGGGACCCTGGCTGACACAGTGTCACCTCCTTTTCTGCAGGCTCCACAAGTTCGTCCCTGTGTGAGCACTGGGTGAGTCGGCTCCCGGGGAGCAAGCAAGCTAGCGTGACCTCCGCGGCCTCTTCCAGACGCACCTCGCTGGCCTCGCTCTCGGAGTCTGTGGAGATGACCGGGGAGAGAAGTGAAGATGATGGTGGGTGTGGCTCTGGCAGCGGACCCCCACGGCAACCGATGGGCAGGGCCCAGGGCCCCGCAGGCTTGTGGGCAGAGTCACTGGGGGTTGTGGGGGACTGAAAGGGGACACAGCACACAGCAAGGGGGGCCACGTAGCTGTGGGTCATGGTCATGAGCCGACTTTCCCCTGCGGTTCAGGACTTGTTACTGCTCTTTGTTTCCACTCTGATAAACTAGTGTGCAGAGACTTGAACTTTAACTCTGTATTATAATGCATACATCTAATTTTTTTATCATTTATTTATGTGGTATAGGTTCTCATAGTAGTTATCCTCTTGTCTCAGCCTCCCCAGCCTGGGATTATAGGCGTTCACCATCACGCCCATTCTCAGTGGTCACTAGCACACCCGGGTCTGGGGCTGGGACGGCATGTGGTGGCACAGATCAAACCTGCGTCCTGGTGCTTGCCAGGCAGGCACTTAGACCTCCAAGCTATCTGCCCAACCCCAAAGTTCACATTTTTTTGTCCAGAGTGCTTTTTAAAGCCCTCTGAGTGGCTCCAAAGGCTTAGCGAAGCTGTGCCCTGCCCAGGGCTGCCTGTTTCCATGATGGTGCCAGCTTCAGGCTTCTGATTCTGAACATAGTTATGGTAGAAGACCTGCCAAAATCAAATAAAAATTGAACTCTGGGCTTTTTAAAGAAAGACGTCCCCTTGCTGCTTGAGTCGTGGCAGAATGGACCTTAGAATGCACAGGGTCCCCCAGTGGTGTGGGCGGGTGGGCAGGAGCAGGCAGCTAGTGCCGTGAGCCGCAGGGGGCGAGGGAGCCTGGCTCCCGGGAGGAGGGTGGCGGCTCTTCCCCCCCTGGAGTTGCACCGAGGCCAGAGGGCCGCAGGGGGCGAGGGAGCCCGGCTCCCGGGAGGAGGATGGCCCCCGTGGAGTTGCACCGAGGCCAGAGGGCCGCAGGGGGCGAGGGAGCCCGGCTCCCGGGAGGAGGGTGGCGGCTCTTCCCCCCTGGAGTTGCACCGAGGCCAGAGGTTGGATCGCTAGGTCTGCTTCTTGTGGTGGATAACGTGAGAAAATGAAGTGAGGCTAAAACTCTGGCTCTGCCCCCTCTCTGGCTTGTTGCTTTATTTACAAAATAAGATTATGAGGATCTAACCGCTGGCTTTCTGCAGCTTCTAACATTTTAACGTAAGCCAAATAGTGACCCTTTGCGTGTTTAGGCAGAGGTTGTCTTTAGCACAGCCTGTAAACGTAGAATTCACTGTCAGCAGTAAGCTTAGGTTTGACTTGCCTCAGTCTGTTTTCACACACTGCAGTTGGTGAAATCAGTATCCTCCCAAGCATCACCTTGTTGAATGGTGTGGGACGGCACCCACAGGACAGAGCCTGGCTCTCAGGGCTTTGTAGAGACGGAGTTTCCCGAAGGCCTCCGCTGGGGTACCAAGCGCGCAGTGTTCATCTGAGAATTTCTTTTGGAAGTTTTAAACTGCTGCAAATACAAGTACCCGATATTGTTCTAGTGAGGGGTATCTCCCTGGCAATTGTAGGTCACTCGGGGTAGGTCTACCTGCATCCAAGTCTGTAGTTACTCCTAGTGACACACTTCGATAGTTGCCTGTTACAAGCTACTTTACACGTAGCACCAAGGAGGCCACAGGGTGATGGGTTCTGACACTCGCTCTGCCTGCAGTGACTGGTGTGTCCTGGCACGCACTTCCTTCTGTAAGGCCCAGGTGCCATTCAGGACCGTGAAGGAGCTGAGCGAGCACTTGGCATGCAGGGAGCATGTGGAGGAGTGCCAGGCACCCTGCTGGGCACAGGGCTTCTAAGATCTTGTTTAATTATCAGACTGCACCAGTGGTTGGTAAGCTGCAGTCCAGGCCCAGATGTGGCCCACACCCTTTCTCTGCTAGGAAAGTTTCTGGAGCAAGCACACACACACCTGTTCTTGTCACCTGGGGCTGCTTTTGTGCCTTTGTGACGGTTGGTGGCTTTCCTGCAAACCTGACACATCTGCTCTCTGGCCTTCGCACAGAAAGTGTGCTGACCTCTGCTGTAGGACCAGGAGGCCTGGGATGGCCTCTTCAGAGATACGGGGGCTGGGCCCTGAAAGGCTGAAATCACAGGCTGACCTTACCTCCAGACAGGCGGGCTTGGGAGGCCATGTTCTTAGCATTCCGTGAGCCTTGCCTTTGCTTTATATTCAGTATCTTCAGATGTTACTGGAATGTTTTCATTGGCTTAGCTTAACAGAATTCTCTTTGCTGCGTTCAGGAGGCTTTTCAACTCGACCATTTGTGAGAAGTGTCCAGCGTCAGAGCCTGTCGTCTCGATCCTCTGTCACCAGCCCTTTGGCCATCAACGAAAATTGCATGAGACCGTCTTGGTCCCTGTCTGCTAAGCTGCAGTTGCGTTCCAGTTCTCCTTCCCGATTCCCAGGGGACTCTCCCCTTCACAGCTCCGCCTCCACCTTGGAGAAGATTGGGGAGGCAGTAGATGACAAGGTCTCCATCTCCTGCTTTGGAAGTTTGAGGAATCTTTCTAGTAGCTACCAGGAACCAAGCAGTTCTCACAGTCGACGTGAGCGCAGGGCTGTGGGCCGGGCCCCGTTGGCTGTCATGGAAGGTGTGCTCAGAGATGAGTCCGACAGCCGCAGATTGAACTCCAGTGTTGTGGATACACAGAACAAAAATGTAGCACAAGGGGATCACTTACCTCCGGTCTCTGATCCATTTGATAACAATAATCAGATTGCTTACGTGGATCAGAGTGACTCTGTGGACAGCTCTCCAGTCAAAGAGGTGAAGCCCCCGAGCCACGCAGGCTCACTCACAAAGAAGCCAGAGAGCACAGCCAAGCGATCTCCCAGTTCCAAAGGCGCTTCTGAGCCAGACAAAAGCTTGCGGAAGGGGAGGCCAACCCTGGCCAGCCAGGACTCATCTCTTTCAAGTACATCCCCTTCTTCTCCTGTTCCCGTGAAAGTCTCTCTAAAGCATTCCCACTCTCGAAGCAAAGCAGATTCATCTTCCAGGGCCAGTGGCAGGCATTCATCCCCTGCCCCTGGCCAGCCCAGGAAGGAGGTATCCCCCAAGTCCCAGGACTCAGTGTCATCTCCTTCACCACAGAAGCAGAAATCAGCTTCTGTCCTCACTCACACTGCTTCTTCTACGTCTGCCAAAAAAGCCTCGGGCCCTGCCACCAGGGGCCCCTTCCCTCCTGGGAAGAGCAGGACTTCAGATCGGACCTTGAGTAGAGAGGGCTCCAGACAGAGCCTGGGTTCTGATAGAGCCAGCCTCACATCCACCTCTAAACCCAGCTCCCCTCGGGTGAGCCAGGCCCGAGTGGGGGAGGGCAGGGGCGACGGCAAGCACGTGCGGAGTTCCTCCATGGCCAGCCTGCGCTCCCCCAGCACCAGTGTGCGGTCCGGGCTGAAGAGGGATAGCAAGTCTGAGGACAAGGGGCTGTCTTTCTTCAAGTCTGCCTTGAGACAGAAGGAAACCCGGCGGTCGACTGACCTTGGCAAGACGTCCTTACTCTCTAAAAAGGCCGGTGGAAGCTCTATCAAGTCAGTTGGTAAGAATGTGGTGGATGACAAGGCCGAGAAAGGCTTCCAGCCTCCAGGCTCCCAGCAGCCAAGTGCCAACCCAGCTGGAAAGGAGCCTGTCTGCAAGGACCCTGCCTCTGCTAAACATTCCCTGCTGTCTGCCCGAAAATCCAAGTCTTCCCAGCTAGGTTCTGCAGTTCCTGCATCTCCCAGTGGCAGGCAGTCTGCTGAGAAAGCCTCCAAAAAGTTACCTGCTAGCATGCAAACCTCTGCACGGCCTTCTCAGAGACCTCAGTGATATTCCTGCAATCCAAGTGTTCTATCTGTAAAGATGTTTATTTATTTAGAAGCTCCCCCTCCCACCAAAGCCCTTTTATTCTTTTGTTTTGTAATTTTTGGGTCATCTGCCTGACTGTGCCTGCCTGTGTGTGTGTGTGTGTGTGTGTGTGTGTGTGTGTGTGAACAATTTAATTGCAAATTGTTAAAAGTGTCGCCTTACTCTGTCATTGAACCAAATAACAGCCATAGGCAAAGCATCTAGACCAAGCTAACTGGAATAATTGTAGACATACCCTTTAGCAAATGTACATATTTCTTTCTAGAGAACTTTTAATGACTTTCATTGGACACTAGGGTTTTGAACCTGTGAACCAGGTAAGCTATCATCAGTGTAGAGGATTTGGCTTAGGTTTCATGTGAGCAGGATTCGGCCTCACTGGAATTTTCGAGTGATGACACCAGGAGCTTTAAAAACTGTGATGCTAATAATTAGAGGGAAAAACTTGCTTTCTGCACTTTCGTCCCCCATCTACCAGTCTTTGTAAAGGGCAATATTTGAACACTAATGTTTCTCAGGTATATATATACTCAGCTAGTCTAGTGCATCAGTAAATGGATTAAAGACGAAGGTGACACGTGGGTGACTGTGTCATTTCTTATACTGCCACAGGTGAGGGGTTTCCAAGGTAGTTCAGCATCTTTCGCTACCTGCCTGTCTGCAGAGATGCGCGCAGCCTAGCCCGCCGTGGCACTCGGCGTGTGTCCTACGGTGGCACACTGGAGAAGCAGAGAGCCGGCGCTGGGCACATCGCCCGCTGCTGCATCTGCTAGCCAAGGCCATTGGGATTTGAGCTGTCGCAGAGCAGTTAATACCTTTGAAAGATACCTGGAAAGAAATGTGCTGTAGGCGGGACGTGTGCATCGACACCGTTCTCCTCCTCTGGTGTGCTTTTCCTTGTAGAGCTTGGAGGCTCCGTGCTGCACCTGGCCCGCGTGCGTGTTTCCTCATCTTATAATTTGGAAAGAAACCGCCTCCTGCTGAGAGGGGCGTGCCGAGTGATGTACGGCAGTGTTGAGACGCACTTGAGGTGCCGCCTGCCGGTCCTTGCGAAGGCTGCCTTTCAGTAACTCGTCTATATCTTCTTTGTGCTGAGGAATTAATTTCTGACCACGAACTTGCAAGCAGGATTTGGAGACTGTCCCATCTGGCGTTGTCAGTACAAATTGCATTTCTTTTACAGAAAAAGGGGAGCCTCACAGAAATATCAGATAAGTAAAGTCTGTGCTCGAAGCTCTCTGAAGCTTTGGGGAGGCCTGCGAATGTTTTCTGCTCAAGTTGTACTTTTCTCGGTTTTTTTTTCAACTATTAAGAGAGTCACAGGCCTGCCTCTCCTTGAACAGCGTGTGTCACTTTGCCACAACGTGTAGTGTGCCAGGTTTGTGTGCTTTACTTTGTTTGGCGCATAAACACTTGAAATGTTCTCTGAACTCTGGGTGCCCAGATCCAGGTATCCTCAGCGCCTCGTGTGCTGGGTGTGGAGTAGTCGCGAAGCGCGAGCAAGCGTGCCGTGGGTTCTGCACTGCCTTTTCCTCTCTCTCCTTTTCTATGAGTATCTCTTGGGAAATATTTCCAGCGGGCTATTTCAACTTCATGTTGCTGCTACTCTGAACATCAGCTGGTACCTTCCAAGTTTGGAGGTCACGGATGCTGAGGGTGGCTGACAGCAGTTAGCACTGACACACTCGGTCTCATAAAGGTCGCGGAGTGCTCCACGTCGTTTGCCGGGCACAGCCCATTGCACCTGCTCCCTGCCTCGCCGCCTTGTGGATGTGCTCATCCAGGTTCTGTGGGCTTTCCAGAGCGGCTGTGCGCTGCACCGAGCGGTTGCTGCCGGCGCTGGCTGCCTCCGTGCTGCGAGCCCCTCGACTGCCTTGGATGGCTTTATTTCCTGAGCAGGGTGCACCCAGCTAGGGACCGTCACTACCGGGAACTGCTGTGTCACGTTCGCATCCCTCAGCTTTGTTTAGCAGATAGGTCTCCTTTGAAATGTCTTAGGTGCGGCTGACAGTCTTAGAGTAATAGTTTGATAATAGCCAGAGGGTTTCAATAACCCATTTTTTTTGCCCTAATCAATTAAGCATTAGTAGAAACTAGTTTTATTTTCACAGTGATAAATATCTTTATTCTGAAGTCCTGTAGTAATAGAATTTCCATTATGTATGTCTTTTTAAAAAACTCTACAGATCTCTAATTTTCCATGGGATCTAGAAATAAAATTTATAGTAAAATCTATAAATGTATGTCTATGGAATTTAGTCCTTGTTTCAGATTTAATTAAATAGGAAAAATTAGTATCATGACATTGTCTAGGAATCGTTCAGCTATTATATTTCCATGGTTGATAAACAATGAATATTTCACTATTCCTAAAAACAAGGTGAAACTTGACGCCACAGGAAAGGATATTGTGCCCAAGAGTTTGAAGGTGCAGAGTGGAGTCATAGGGAATGTGCTCACTTGGCTCAGTTCAGTTCGTTAGGGTGAGAGACTTGTGTTTTGTCCCTCGTGCCCCCTAGTGGCATTTGGCACAATGAGTATGTATGTGCTGTAGGAACATCTGCTAAGGATGGTAAGTCTGGGTTTCTGGTCAGCAACCAGATGGGCCTAGTTAGTACAGTCATTGCCTGATAGGCACCAGCTGGTCGCCATGCTTGCTAGCCAGAGCCATGTCATTACAGTCGTGGACTTTTAGTGATATATATATATATATATATATATATATATATATATAT
>NDGN011159450.1:0-22039 GCA_002564285.1 Tympanoctomys barrerae | reverse complement strand
ATCCTCTACACTCTCTGCAGGGATTGCAGCTGCAGGGTTACACCCCAGGCATGTATGCCAGACTTGAGCTGTGCCTGGAGGGGGCAAGTTGGAGTAGGGGGGAGCAGAAGCTCTCCCTCACACTCACTGGGACTGGGCTAGGACTGGGTCTGGGGGTTCCCAGAACGCAGTAGAAATTCCTACTTGGTGGGTGGGTTGGGGTAGGTGCTGCGGTGTGGTGGCCGGTGTCCCAATTGGTTGGGAGAGGGTCTCGCCCACACCAAGCCTGGGCTGGGACTGGTATTTGGTCTGGCCGGCACAGTGTAGCAGGAAGCTCTCCCACACACCCACCAGACCTGGGCTAGGACTGGGTCTGGGGTTCCTGGAACTCGGCAGAAATTCCTACTGGGCAGGGGGGTGGGGGAGGTGCTGCGGAGTGTTGGGGGCATCCCAAGTTGGTGGGAGAGGGTCTGGCCCACACCGAGCCTGGGCTGGGACTGGTCCCGCTGGCGCAGGGTAGCAGGAAGCTCTCCCACATACTCACCAGACCTGGGCTAGGACTGGGTCTGGGAATTCCCGGAACGTGGCAGAAATTCCTACTCGGCGGGCGGGGTCGGGGAGGTGCTGCGGAGTGGTGGGGGGCGTCCCAAGGGGGTGGGAGAAGGTCTGGCTCATGCTGCGCCTGGGCTGGGACTGGTCCCGCCAGCGCAGGGTAGCAGGAAAGCTCTCCCACACACTCACAGGACTTGGGCTAGGACTGGGTCTGCAGTATCATTTTTAATACTTTTCATTTATCACTATTTAGCATCCTTTTTACAAAAAAAGAATGTTGAAAGAAAATCTAATACATAGTAAATGAAGGAAGGAAATAATTCCAAATGTAGAAATAAATGGCATAGAAAAACTAAATAATAATAATGAATATGACTGTTCATCCACTGAAATTATTAACAAATTGATAAAACCTTACTGTTCAAAAGAACTATAAAGAGAATGCATATTACCAATGAAAAGAATAAAGAATGAGCAGTTACTACAGACCTGCAGATTATAAAGTTATGATGACACAATTCTCTTGACATTTTACCATTCATTTGACAATTTATCTAATACTAACAATTTATTTCAAAATTAAACCTATCACAGACACCCTTTTATGATCTGGAGGGCCACTGCTGATCTAGTTTTATGTTTTCTGACTCTGTATTCTACTTGTTTGAATCCACTGTTGATCAACTTTGATGGATTCTTCATTTGAATTATTAGACTTTTGACTTCCAACTGCTGGGATTATAGGCATGTGGCACCTGGCCAGCAACAAAAGGTGAATTCTTTGCACAGACACTTTACAAAAGAAGATATGCAGTCATTTACCAAAACCTTACTTAATATTATTAGTTATTAGAGAACTATAAACAACATATCGATAAAACTATATTAATACCCAATTTTATATCTCCTGGAATGAAGTTTTTATTTTAAGAAATAATACCTATATTGAAATTTGGCAAATTTATGGAGCAACTAGAAAGTTCAAATCATTTTTTTTTAATGTATTTAGCACAGGGATTACACGATCTCACTACAGATCAGACTCATGGCGATTCTCCTGTTTCCAGTCTCCCAAGAGCTGGGATTACAAGTGTGCACCACCACCCCCAGTCTCAGTTGGCATCTCAGTGTGCACACGATGTGGGCCAGCATGGCACGCTGGAGATCAAACCCTGGCCCCTGTGTCTGTCTAAGCAGGCACTTTAGTCCAGTGAGGTATCTGGCTGGCTCAGTTCAAACATTTTTGATAGAAGCATAAAATGGCAAAAAAGACTGAAATATTGCTTGACAGTTTTTTTTTCCAAGTTAAATAAACAGATTCCTTCTGGTCTACCACTTTCAGCATTAGGTATTTGCCCAAAAGAATGTATTCACAAAAAGGTTTATGCGAGACTATACATGAGCTCTTTTATAACTACTAAGTACTGTACCACCCACTTCATCAATAGACTACACTGTGATACAGCCCTACAACAGCAACCTCCATAGCAATAAAAGTGAATGTGGTGTTTATGCAACAAAGGAATGAATTTCTAGAACATTATGTTGAATAAAAGAAGCTAAATGTGGAATAATCACTTAATATGTAATATGGTAGTTTGGTATAGATAAAACTAATGAAACTAACAGAAATAAAGTCCTCTTAAGGGATAGAGAAACTTGATGAGGAAGGGTGAGAAAGAACTTTTTTGTGGTGACACAAATACTCTGTACATTGTTTTGATAGCTTTATGGATTGGATTTGTCAAATTCTTAGAATCAAATCTTTATCTATTATGTACAAATTATACCTCAATAAAAAGTAAAGCTCAAAAATATACAGGTATTTCCTGAAATGTCATTAACAGCCATAAGAAAGTTAATTTATGCCTACAATCACAAATCAAAATTGTTGTGCTAGAAAGTCCATTGAGTGGGGTCCTGTTGGACCTTTCTACCCATTAATCTGAAATGTAAATATTTTCTCATTATGTCATTTGTTTAATGCCTCAAAGATCCAGGTGGTACTCTGAACATACGAGGGGGAAAGCTGTTCAGAGGCAGAAACAACCTTAATAGAAAAAAAAAAAAGCAACAAAATGCAGAAGTATTTTTTCTCCCTATTTCCCTTAAAAAATTTCCAAACAGATTTTCTTTTTCAATTTGTGAAAAGAAGGAAGTGGCTTTTCAACTGAATCTTATTAAGGCACCAGAGCATTGTACTGCTGGATGAGAAGACTGTAAATCAAAGGGTTCGTGACACCTGTGCCGACAGCCCTCTCTCCAGGGCTCCACGTGGAAGGGGAAAGGTGGTGGAGACCCGCCTCCATGCTCCACCCCCTCTCCCCACCTTGTTCCTCCAGCCTCCAGAGCCAGCCACAGTAGCTCAGATGTACCTTAGAACAAGGTGAAGAACATGACCTTTAGGAGAGTCCCGTCCACCTCAATTCATAACCTCTAACTGAACATAAAATTGGGAACTAGGATGCCTTTGTAACTCTAGTAGGAGTTGGGGAGCTTGAAAATGCTGTTCATTTCTACTGTTAGCTAGCCAGTGTAATATTTTCCCACTAATTGTATTTCAAGATTAAAAGATGGTAACTCTTTAGACCCGAGTTTTCTCTTGCTTTTATGTTTATTTGTTCTACAAATATACTTGAGCACCTCCTTTTAACCAACTACTGAACTAGTGGCTGCATTTGCTCTAAAAGATGAACTGAAGATGTGAAGAAGAACAGTGTTTGGAACATCTGGAGGCCTGTTTCATGGGTGTAGACTATGGCCAAATCCCGTAGGATAAAACATTATTGAGGGATGTTTTTAATCCAATTAAAATATTGGCAGGGAATCTGTGCCGCAATAACATTTGAAATTGTATTACAAAGTTTAAGCAAAGACACTGTGTTACACTTTACACAGATTCCATGTGTTAACCTCTGGATAGCTAACTTCACTACCAACCTTATTTGCGGGTAGGTTATAACAGACAATGTTTTGAGAGGTTTGTTTCTTTTCCTTGGGTTTAAAGGAGGCCAATCACACTCTAAACCAAAGTGTACCTATCATTGTACTGGAGGCAGATGTCACACTAAAATAATTTTATGCAAGGAAATTCCAACAATATCCTGAACTTCATCCTCATTGAAAATTCATTTAGACATAAATGTGATTCCAGGGGTGGAAATGATTCTGTTTATATATCCTCTAATAATCTATAGGGAGAATAATAACTAGATGTGATAACTTATCTTAGGGAAGTGAAAATTTCCCTAAGATGAAAATTTAGGGAAGGAAAACTACCCTTGGGCTTTAATGCATAATTGCTGGGGAAAGAAATTACATTTGGGAAAGAAATCAGAATTCTCAAACTTAGAAAAAAGATAGTATCTGGTTGGAGGACAGAAATCATTTCATTCCAGGGTTGTGCCAAGTCATCCAGATGTTTTATGTCTTAGGACCCAAATTCCTAGGAACATTGTTATAATTTTAATAGTGGTGCTGCTTGTCAATAGCCAGTCAAGTTAAAGACCATGTCTATAGGAATCTGAGTATTTTAGCACTTTATTTATTTATTTATTTATTTATTTATTTATTTAGTGGTATCAGGGATCGAACTCAGGAACTTGTACTTTCCAGGCAGGTGCTTGTGCTGTTGAGCTACATCCCTATCCCCAACACTTCTATTTGAGATCTGCTAATAAAATATATTTGAGGAGATCATACTTCATTGAAATAACTACTTGAGAAAATATGAAGACATCAAAATTAGTTTTTAAAAATATTTATTTTTTTATTTTGGTACAGGGTCTTGCTACAAAGCTCAGACTCAAAAAAAAAAAAAAAAAAACCACCCTCAGACTCATAGTGATCCTCCTGGTCTCAGCCTCCCCTGTGCTGGAATTACAGGTGTGCACCATACTGCCTGGTTTCAGTGGTCAGCATGGTGGGGCCAGCAAGGCTGTGGAGCCAGAGATCAAATCAGGGTCCTTGCCCTTACCAGGCAGGTGCTTAGACAGCTGAGCTATGTCCCTCACCTTGAACAGGTTTGTTTAATAGCACCCCAAATAAATATCTTAGTCCCTGACTTGTTGGGTATACCCTTGAGGAGTTATGTCAATAAAAAGATCTGAATAACACTGGTGGAATGACAAATGGACTAAAATATGAGCACGAAAGTGCCTCAAGAAAGAGCACATGAGAGCAGCCTCCAGTGCCCCTCCTCTCAAAGATATGGACTGGAGTTCCCAAAATACCCTTGGTTCTATCCCTGGAATTGAAGCTGGTGTAGTTCGAGATATGACAGCTGTTGTTGGCCAGGGACCCCAAGGCCCATGTACACCTTATCTTTTACTTGCTTATTTCCTTTCCCAGTTTTCCCATCGTTAAGCAACAGCCTCTGCTGACTCAAGAGGCTACTTAGAACCTGTCTGCACCTGTAGAAGTATTTTTTCACACCTGTACAATGGGAACTGTAAGGCCGATGAGACAGCCTGGCCACCTAAGCACCAGCCTGAGTTTGATCCCTGGCACAGAAAGAAAAAAAAAAAAAGAAGATGTTATTCTATGTTATATTCTATTTGTTGTCATTATTGTTTTAATTTAGAGGAGAGAGAACCAAAAAATGAATTTCTTTTTAAATTGGACAATTCTTCGGAATAGTAAATACTTTAATGCAAGACATACTATATAAAACTTTTCTCTATTCACAGCATGTGGCGGCATATGCTTGTAATACTAATACTTGAGAGACCGAGGCAGGAGGATTGCTAAAAATTTGAGGCCAGCCTGGGCTACACAGGGAGCACAAGACTAGTTTGAACTATAGGGTGAGATCCTGCCCTCAAAGAAATGCTTCCTATTCAATTATTTGTAAAAATAGTTTTATTGGTGCAGTTATGGGCTAAATTACATTCACCTAAAACTCATAGGTTAATGCTTCAAATCCCTCAGTACCTAAGACTGTAACCATATTTTAAGTGGGTCTTTGGTGTAGTCAGAGGTCCTCTGCACAACCCTACTCTATGTGACTGTTTGGTAGAATCAGGGTGTCCAAGGAAATTACTGATTTAAATGAGGCCAACAGGGTGGACCCCAGCCCAGCAGGACAGTGCCCTTGTAAGAAGACAATGGGACAGGGAGATGCGCTGTCACAGAGAAAGGTCATGTGAAGTCACTGGAAGGTTCACTCCATAGTAGAATTCTACAGGACTTTTTGTGTAGTTATATTCAATTAACAAATGTAATGCTTGTAATTATTTTCTAAAAGTCACTGAAATACAACCAAAAACCAAGCCAAAGCAAACTTACAAAAATCTTCACTTGTCACATCTTTGCCAGGAGCTAATTTTACATGTCTACATCTTAAAGTACGTATCTAAGTATAAATGTTTTAGGGGTATAAAAATATTTTTTTTAATTTTCAGGACTAGAACAATATGATGTTTTTCATAGATTGAACAATCCTCACCTCTATTATTTTTATTTTTGCCTAAGAAGAAAGTTATGTTTCATCACCAAAATTAAATAGAAAACAAAAATCAAGGGGATAAAAAGGGGGAAACAGGGACAAATCTTGATGGAGGAGGAAAGATCTCACCAGCTTTGAGTTCAGAGAAACTACCTTGTAAAAAAAATCTGTATTTTACTTACCATCTTCCTATTTGGAAAATATAGACTATTCTCTGAAGCACTAAAACTTGGCAATACTTGCCTCAGTGGACTATTGGTTCTACATTTGGCAAATTACTTGACCTCCCTCAGCAACATTCTAGAAATGAAACACAGGGTGCTGTTTTAAATAAAAAAAAATTAAGACACTACATCAGGACCAAGGCAATATTGCTTGATAGACCCTCTTCTTGCAAATGTAGCACAAAAAGCCTGAGAAACTGAAGAAGCATAACTCCTGGGGCCAGGGGCCTCCCGCAAGGCTGACACTTCAGAAGGATGTTGATGAATGGGCAGGCTTTAGATGAAGGAAGACTGGAGCAAGGTCAGTCCAGATGCCGAGCAAAGCCATGCAGGTAAGAAAATGTGGGGCATGGTGTGAAAATGAGTGATTCTGTCTGCAGGAGCAGAAATAGAGAATGAGATTAGTTAGCAATTTATTTGGAGATTCATGTGCGGCTTTCCCCATTATTTCATGGGACTTGCATATTAGCATGACTTTGTTCTCACTTGGCCATAAAATAAGGTCCCAGCTTTCCAACTTGTCTGCAGGGCCACACTACAAAGCTTGAACTCACAGTGATCCTCCTGTTTTCAGCCTCTCAGGCTCTGGGATTGCAGGTGCTCACCACTTCACCCAGACTCTGTCAATGGCTCAGCATGCCCGGGGTTGGAGATAGCAAGGCACATGGTACTGGGGGTTAGATCCTGGCCCCTGTGCTTGCCTAAGCAGGTGCTTAGTCCACTGAACTATCCTGCTGGCCCTAACAATTGCCTTCTATAGGATGTAAGTGGATGCTGAGAAATTTATAAATTTATAAAAATGAAGTTTTTATTGAAAATACTTGGGGCCAGGGAGATGGCTTAGTGGAATAAATGCTTCTCTGGCAAGCTCAAAGGTCTGAGTTCAATCCTTTGTTCCAAAAAAAGAAACCAAACCAAACCAAAACAAAACACCTTACTATCGCACCTGAACTCAAAATGGTAGAATGACACTGTAAGACTCAAATACATTTATGCCATCTTTTATCTGAGAACTTCAAAGTGCTTTACAAACATAGGTTTAAAATTAATTAGCAAGTATTAACTTTTCATTCTATAGAACAGACTTCGCAGCATCGTTGATGCTTACATGCTAATGTGCTTTGACTGAGCCTCTTCGTTTTTTTCTTCCTGTATGTAAGTGTGTATGGAGAGGAAAAGGAAAAGAGAATGGCATTCAGGAGCAAGGAATTTGATTTGAATTTGGGCTTTTCAGCTGTCTGTGTGCTTTTTAAATGCTGACCCGGTGGGCGTCAGGGCTGGCTTGGTGGGGTCAGTTCTAGCTTTCTGTGCATGGCGCAGGACAGCTGAACCACGAGCCGCATTAGCGCTCCTCCAGCTGCTTTTCCTGTCTTTCTGGCATGCCAGGTTGTCCACATTGTGCTATTGCCTTGACCTAGATTCATATGGAAATAGTGATGCTGGTGTCTGGACAAGACATGGACAGTTTATGATTGTGGAGCTTAAGTGCCTATAAAACATGACCCAGGTGTCTGGAAGGGGAAAATGCTGACAAATCAGATCTCTTCCTCCTCAGGGTTGGTTTGAATAAATACACCCAAGGATTGGAAACTTCTCCCAGAAAGTGAGTGGGAAAGTGAAAGGAAATGTGCAAAACCAAATGTATATCATCCGTAAGAAGCAGCAACATAATTGCCCATCTGAAAGGATTGTACAGCACTTCTCTCTGTTTCACTCATACAAACTAGCTTCTAGTAAGAGATGAGAATTTAAAATCTGTGTATTACCACTGGCTGTTTTAAACAATCATTATGAACTGCGTGGCTATTTTGGAAGAGGGGGCTGAGGCCCAGCTGATGGCTCCTGGCTAGGCAAATGGAGGCTCCCCACAGCGTCCTGTTAGGCAGAGTCCTGACCCTGTGGCAGGCTGGGCTGGGCTGGTATTGCTTACACGTGTGTCTGGGAGCTGAGCAGCGCCTTGGCTCACAAACGCTTCCTCCTCTCAGGGTCAGACCTGGGGCAGTGCAGCTTTAGCCTCCAGGCCCTGAAGGACTCCACATGGCCCGCATTCTCTACCCCTTCACCCTGGACGTGGCTCAGCTGTCAAGTCCTGGCTTGTTTCTGTGCTCCAAGCTTCTCAGTCCTGCCATAGAAAGGGCAGTGCATTTTCCAGCATTCTCACTCCTCTGTAAAGGAGTTTTCCTAGAGGGATCATTCCATGGAGTACAACAGAAACAGACTTTCAGAAATTTGTGTGTTTGGGAGTTGCCACTTGTCACTGTCAAAAGAATGACTCCTTCTTTGACAAAGGTGAATTTAAAGGCAGGTTGGAAAGAGATTGGTGTGAAACTGGTACTTTCTTGGGGGAGCTTAAGAACCTTTGCCCTTTGAAAGAAAAGCCTGAACTGTTCCATTCAGTCTGGAGTTTTGTTTGTCTCCACTTCCATCTGTCAAGCATCCTTCTTAGCCCAAGAGTCCTGGGCATCTGGGCTCTACCTAACTATATCTCTTCATGGTAGTCTTCCCATAGAGGACTTCTGCTTTTCTGATGCACAAATCCCAATAATCCTTCAACTTTCAGCCCTTGTCCTCCATTCTTATTGAAGTTCACCTGTGTGTCCAACCCTCGGCTCTCAGCAGCTTCGGAGCCCATGTAGCGTTACTGTCTGGACCACTTGGTGATTAATCACAGACAGAGCTGCCTTGTGACATCTTCTATATTATATCATTATTATATTTGAGAAATTTAACTTTTCAGGTACCAAACAGTGTCTAATATCTTCTGCGATGGGGACCCAGTGTACCTTTTAAAGTCTTCCTCTGCACATATCAAGCGGCTCGGGCACATGGTCTCTGTGATTATGTTTTAATTAATTTAAAATACTGGGGCAAGAGAAGTCAATTATTTCATTTACTTATTTATGAAAAAAATGACATTCTCTGCTGAATTAACTAACATATGTATATGTAAATTCATATTTTATATTGAATACAGGTTTTAAAAATAATTGAGATAATTAATCAGAAAGAAGAAAAATTGGTTGACACCTCCTGGAGTATCTCTAGGAAAGGAAAGTAGCTGGCTTCTGGGGTACTGTAAGCAGAATCTGACTGATCCTCAGGAGCACACAGAGTTTGCCTCTATTCCCATCTAATATTTCCTTTCTGTTTCTTTCTGACTTTCTGATTTCTATTCTCTTGGCATATAGGCTGGCTTCCTGTTCTGCTTGTTGTAGAGGACAGCCCACAGTTTGAGGATTTATGGCACCTCAATTCTAGCCACACCCATAGGCTGACATACTATTCATCAATTCCAATTCTGAAATTGCAGAGAAAGATTATGATTGGCTCAAATTGGATTCAATGACCAGTCTGGAGCCAGCTGGCTATCGCAAAGGGACCAAGTTATTTCATACAGTCACAGGGGTCCCCTCTTGGTGGGAAGGAGCCATCTCAGAGGAAGAGGAATTGTCATTGTCTGGTCAGACTCCCTTAAATGTTATCGAATGCAAATCGGAAATTTTGACTTCTCATGATTTTTCAAATTGAGTCAAAAGTGTTTTCATCCACTCAGTGGCTGTTAAAACCCTAGATCTAATAGAAGATATTAGAGTCAATTAATATGCTCAGCAGAATAATCCAGAAGCCAGCTACTTTCCTTTCTTAGAGATACTCTAAGAAGGTGTTAACCCTAGATCTCGCTTCTGACACTTTTCTCTATGTCTTATCCTCAAATCCCACTGGTTCTACTTCCTAGTTGTGTCTTCCTCCTGCTCATCTTACCCCTTCAGGTTGCCTTCATCCAAGTTCTGTCCATGTTTTACCTGAATTATCATACTAGCCCTTGAATTATGCTCTGGCCTCTCATCCTAGTCCTACTTCCCATTTAGACTTCACCTAGAGTTGTATGTAGAGCACAGTGGAATGAAGTTAGTTTCCTGTACTGAGAGATAAAGTCACTATCATTTACATCCATTCATTCAGTGTTGTGTGTAACAATGTTGGGTTACATGCATGTGCCAACTCTGCACAAGGTATGTAATGATTATGAACTATAAATGTGTACAATAAAGTAAAATACTAAAAAATCAGTATTTGTGGTCACCTATTTTGAGTCATATGTGTCTTGATAAAATGAAAATAGAGAAAAGCCCGAGTCACAAAAGATCCTAAAAGCACACGGTACTTTGAGGAAAGGCAAGCATAAAAATAATTACTAACAATTAGATAAGGGCCCACCAAATAGCTCAGTGGATTAACGTGCCTGCCATGCTGGCCCTGTCCATGGGGCTCACTGAAATGGCAATTGAGACTGGGCATGATGGCTTGAGGCTGTAACCCCAGCTCCTGGGAGGCTGTAAACAGGTGGATCACTATGAGTCTGATCTAATAGTGAGACCCTGAACAACCTGTGGACCCTTCCCAAAAAAAAAAAAAACAATTAGGTAAGACTAATCCAGATGAAAAAAATAGATAAGTTAGTATGAGAACAATTTAGGATAAGTGCTAAAGAATGTCTTTGAGAGATTTTGTGTGTGTGTGTGTGTGTGTGTGTGTGTGTGTGCTGGGAATCAAACTCAGGACTTTGCACTTGCCAGGCAGGTGCTGAGCTACATTCCCAGCCCCCAGATGTCTGATATTAAACTCTATCATAATATGAGAAGAGTCATTATGATGTAGATGTGGGGGAAGAGTATCCCCAGCAGAATGAAGTAACATAAATATGACTGGTTCATTTCGGGAACAGAAAGGGCTCACACAGTCAGCAAGGAGCAAGAAGGCAGGGCATGAGGTCAGCAAGGCCAGAAAGGCTTTGGTAGTATTGAGAGTCAAGTATCTTCAGTGATCAATTGAAATAAAGCATGTGTATAGCGAGGAGTCCTTAAGAGAGAAGTTGGCTTTAAAAGTTTCACACTTTTGATGTTTACTACAGCTATATGGAAATGGGTTGTTCAGCATTAAAAATGGACCAGGAAGATCTGACAGGAGAGTGCTGCTGTAGTCCAGGAAAAAGATGATGCCATAAGCCAATTAGAAAATGGAAAGCATGCAAAATGACAAATCTCTCTTGTGTGCTCTAGTGACGCAAGAGGCATGCTGGAGACTGCCTAGCATGCTCATGGACGTGTCTAGGTGGCTCGTGTTCAGGCCCCTGCTGCCCTGGTTCCTCCCTGGCTCCTTGCTCCATGACCTGGGCAGTCTTACATCACATTGGCTGTAATTTCTCTGCTTCGAAGCCAGCTGCTACCTCTGCAATCATAACCCAAAATGAACCTTTCCAATTTAAGGTGTGTATATCAGGCATTTGGTCATAGCCACAAAAATCTGGCCAACATGCCGCAAGGCTCAATGAAGAGAATGGGAAAGTGAGGGAATGGAAAGAGCTAGAGAAATTTTCAGCAAGCAGACATTGGTATCTGTCTTAGTTAATGTCTGCCTTAGTTTGGGCTTGTATAACAAACCACTATAAATGTGGTAGCTTCGGAACAGCACAGTTTTAATTCTCATAGTTTTAGAGTCTGGGAGCCTACATCCAAGGCCTGGCCAGCTTCCATGTCTTGTAAGAACCTATTTCCTGGTTTGAAGCTTGCATCTTCTCCCTGGGTTTTCCCGCAGTGGAAGAAACAAGGTAGCTACTTCCATATGTAAGGGTACCACTCTCCTGACTGCTTCTTCTCTAACGAGGGCATTAAGACCAAATTTTTAATTGCATATTTGCTGTAGTCAGAGAAAATTTCTAACCAAAGTAAAAAAAATACAATAAAAAGGTCTACATGGACTTTTAAGTTATTTGAGACAAGATAAAATTTCTAAAGTAAATTTTCCATTGATTTCAACCACAGAACAAATTATAACTTTATTATCTTCTTTCCATCCAAATGCAGGACTTTATTTTGGTTTTAGACCAAAACTAATCAAATTTGGATATGAAGTTAGTGTCTAGTTCAAGTTTTAGAGTTCCTGTAAATCGATGCATTGAATCTACATTGAATATCTACATTTACTGCAGGTAGACTACATTGAATAAGGCAGAAATTTACTTGTTATATTTGTTAATTTAACATTTACAGTTTCTTGTCTTATTGATCATGATAAATGTAATAGTTATGCTTTCTCTTCTAAAATATTTTGACAGTTATGTTCAATTGTTGGTTTTTTGACATGAATGTTTCAATTATATCATATATATCTTGTACCTCAGTAGAGAAGAATGAAACTTTTTGTTTGTAGTATCCATACTATGAACATAATCTAATTAAGAGTTTTTTAATTGAGCATGATAAAAAGTGTTAAAGACTCCAACTGTACCTGATGTCTCTTCAGCACCAACTGGGGCTACACATGATTTGTAAGAATTCATGTCACCAAAAAAAAAAAAAAAAAAAGAATTCAGGCCACACACAATGCAATAGGCTGTTTGAAAACAGCAAGAAAAGAAGAATGGCATAAAGTACACATGCTGTAAATATACTTTGAATATGTGAAAAGAGTGAAATGTACAGATTAATGAATTCAAGAAGATAAGGTTAAAAAATGTGAACCATCTGAATTTGGGTACATAGCACTCCCTCCATGACACCTTTACTGAAGATGAGGAAGTTGAGGGAAGGATTTAATTAGATGTGGGAGTGGGCAAGGAAGAGGAAAGGAATCAAACTTGGAAACTCAGAGGTGTTCGCTGTGTATCAAAAAGAAAAAAAATGTCCAGCAGAGAAGTAAATGTGAGAGAATATCAATTGGGGAATATTCAGCAGAGATATGGCACTGTACTGGATGCCTTTAGGAATCCTCAAAAGACAGAGAAGAGAAAGAGAAGAAAAGACCCCAGATCGAGGCCCAGTGTACCTGCATATTTACATGTTGGGTAAGAGATGAGCTAGCAGTCAGGACTGAATGGGTCTGTCCAATGTATCTATAAACTTAAAAATTCAGTAAGCTCCTGGTCTTCAATAATGCACATTGTCACATGTTCCTGGTACCTAACAATAAAGAACCATCTCAGCATCCCTCCCCTAAAGAATGCAGAAAATTGGCATTTGCAAGAAAATGTGTGTTTGCAGAACCAGGATAATAGAAAGCTGATATCCCCAGTGGTAAGCTTTCCAGCCACCACCCAGGACAGTATGAATGAAAAAATGATTATGTACTTAATGTCCACTGAGCACCCTGGAGAGAAAAAGAGCATACTGTAATTGCAAAGTATTATTTTTACCATTATTAATACATGAATCATTCATTAGAAAAAAAGAAGTAGGAATTGGAAAGTCGGGAGATAATAGGCTGTGCTTCTAATGTTGCACAGAAAGAATTACCCACATAAATCCCCTCCCTCTAGGACGTGTAGCCAGATTCACACATGCTGAGTCTCTTCCTGCTGCAAAGACAAACCCTTCGCAATAGCTCCAGAGAGCCGGCTGTTTGTAGTCAAGTGAGCATCTGTCTTGCACATCTTATTTCTCCCCCTTGACCTTTTCCTGCCCTGTGGGGCCTCTTGGTGAAAAGTCCTAGGAGGGAGTAAACTCTTTGGTAGGAGCTCTTGGAAAGATATTTTCCTTCTCAAAGGAGCACATTTTTTTTAAATAGAAAGACTCTATTTTAGAATGAAGGAATTTATAGAAATTTGGAAAGACTTCAAGGAAAGGAAGCATAAGCCAGGCATAGAGGTCTATGTCTGTAATCTCAGAACTCATGAGGCTGAGGCAGGAGGATATGGAGTTTAAGGCAATTCTCAACTGCATATAAGTCAAGGTGAGTCTGGAATCTACAAAGAGAGCTGATTTCAAACAAATGATGGCTTAAAAAAGCCACACTACCTCAAATAAGACATCAAAGAAAATAAACTAATACTGACAGACCTCATAAAAGAAAAGATACAAAATTTGTTTTTCTGTATTAGTAATAAAGAGACAGCAAAGGAAAGTGTAACAATAGCTTCCTCTTTATAGACTGTACTAGAAGGTTGAAAGTGGGAGAATGCAGTCATGAAAATTCTGATTTTATTCAAATATCCCATAGCTCTAAAACTGGATTGATAAAACTCTTGAATATATTATTCAAGCAATTCTGTACTTGAATAATAATGTTAGACAGTCCTTCCAGCACCCAATTATGAAGATAATTTTATTACTGTGTTCTCATTCATTTGATTGTTCTTCATTTCTCCCTATGAACTGTGAGTGGCAATTGGAAGGTCTACAATATTGGTAATCATGAGTGAGAGGTGGCTATTAAGCAATAATCCTTTCCTGTTTAATTGGTTTACAAGCCACACATGAAATCATTCTCATTTTTGACCAAAAATATTATTGTCAGCTTAACCAACCATCTCATTCACCAGACTTAGCCAAATGATTTTTGGCTACATCAAGGAATCTAATTCATTCCATAAAACGAAATATGTCAGAGTTGAGCATATAAATAGATATCATGAACTCAGAAGGTAAGAGTTCTGAGGTGGAGTCCAAAAACTTGCAAGAGAAGGAGATGATTATTATTGGAATAAGAGTAAATTTTCCCCAAATAATACTTTTGATAGGAATGACTTTATTGTTTTAAGTAAACCTAGCCTCATTATTTCAATACATATAGTCTGAGCTTCCCATGGGATGTCTGTTTGTTTTCTTTCTTTTTTTTGTGCTTGCCAGGCAAGCGCTTTTTCTACTGAGCTATCTACCTGACCCCTGTTTGTTTTCTATTGTATAAGTTTTCAGTTAAATTTATTTTTTATTTACATATTGATTATCCAGACAATAGATACTTCAGTCCTAACCTGCTATATTATTCCCTTCAACATTAAGATGCCTTCTGAAATTGAGTTAGTTAGAATGCATGTTTCTAAATCTGATTTCTCAACGCTGAGCACAATGTTAAAAATGTCTACGACCGAGCTCCGCATGCACCGCTGCAGAGCTCAGGAAGCTCTGTGCAGAGGACGCGTGGGGTGTTCTGCTCCTCCAGGAAGAGGCGAGGCACACACGCTCGGCTCCTAACCGTAGCACTCACACAGCGCGATGAGCGGCACGCAGGAAAGGCAGCACACAGACAGAGCTTAAGTTGTAATTTGGGTCAAGCCTACAGATGCGAAAATATTTGGATCTCCATAACTTATGTTCACTATCTGGAAATGTCAATTGTTCTGATGAACGAAAAACACATAAGTTAGTCCAAATAGACTCCATCCAAACTTCGAAGTGTTGACCACATTCATGTCCTTAGAAGAACTGAGGTACGAAGATAACACTCTTCCCATGCAAGGAATCCACTACCGGTGCTGATACTCAAAACATTTGCAGAGGTCAGGTGATCTACAGGGAGCTGTTTGTTCTGCAGTAAAACACACTGTAACTCCTAATTCAACTGTCTCAAATTGCAAAGTTTATCAGTGATAAAACAGGGGGGAAAATCCTTCTGATTGGTCTTTCCTGAGGAAAGATAACTATAGGATTACTTCTTACATTTAGAGGTCTTCTTACATTTAGAGGTCTTTTGTGGTCTATCAAAAGACCGTCTCCTAAATGTCTTCCAGGTTTCCTAACCCATCAGTCACCTAGGACCCCAGTGGGCTTCCTCAAGCTGATAAACATTCACCTTTGCGTTTCTTCTGGCATTTCGATGAAATTTGAGGATGAAGAAGAAAGCCATTTGTTTAGTCAGCCATCTTGATTCAGAGTTGATAACCTTTTATCAGAGCAAGCGCAGAGGGACAGAACTCCTGCCCCAGATCCTTTAAAAAATAATTGTGAGAGACATTTAGCACATTCCGAAGACTAGCAACCTGACCTACATTCTTTCAGTATATTGATTTGCAAAATCCAAGCCTTTCTTTACTTTCATATTTTCTATGCTTCGATTCTTTAAGGAAAAAAAAGCAATAGAGAAAGGAGGCTATTCATTATATCAACTTTGACTCATACCTCCTCAAGCATTATAAACATAGAGAGACATTTTTGCTATGAGAGTATGTATTTTTTACTAGTTAGGACTATAGCACAAAGTGCAACTTGTGCCGTCTTTGAACTAATGACTTCTAGCATTATTATTAAAGTGAGATGTATATAACATGTTCATAAAAATGTTCATTTAATGTATATGACTAATCAGCAAAATGGGCATAGTTTCTGCTCTAAAACATGAAATCATAAGACAAAAATATCATTCAATTTTGGCTCTTCTGTCAATAGTAACAGTATTGCTAGCATTGTGTGTGTGTGTGTGTGTGTATATATCAGAAATCATGTCCTGGTTAAATATTTCCTCCCTGAAACTCAATGTAAATTTCCATTGCATATTAAATAAAGGGATACCGGGCCAGTGAGATAGTTCAGTGGACTAAGTGCCTACTTAGGCAAGTGTATGGACCAAGGTTCAATCCTTTGTACCCCATGTCATGCCATGACTGCCCTGCCCCCTGGACTGGCTGTGCTGGCCACAGAGTCCAGGTATGGTGGCAAACACCTGCAATCCCAGCACTGCAGATGCTAAAAGCAGGAGGATCACCACAAGTCCCAACTGCATAGTGAGACCCTGTCACAACCAAATACATTTTTTTAAAAAATCAAATAAAGGGTTACTTGTCTGTAGGAATGTGTAAACCCTACTAGAATAGGAAGAGAGAACAGGACAGAAAGATGAGAAAAATAAAAGTATTTGTCATAGTGGACTCTTGGTATCATGGACTACATGCCATGTGCCTCTCTTTCCTTCATTTATCTTTTTGTGCCTTTCTTTCTGAGGTACACTTACTTGGCAACTTTTCCCAGTACTCAGTGCCCTTCTGTTGCTAAGCGCTTGTTCAGAAATTCCACAGTGACACTTCCTCTGAGGCATCCCTCCCTGCTGAGCACTCCGTGTTCCTGACTGGTCCTTCTTCTCTGTTCCGCACTAACCTCTGCCCCTCACTAACCTACTTGAATAACTTTTACCTTCTTCAAACATTCCTTCTAATTTCCTCCTCCCCATAGAATTCCTGCTTATCCTTTGTGTTCATTTTCTCTCTTCAGATTTACTTCATGCTGTCGACTTCACTTTTCATAATAAAGTCAAATATTTTCTGGTGATAGTAGTAGTGGCAGGAGTCTAATAGTATCATCATCTAATCTTTGCATAATGCTCAGAAGTTTACATGTTTAAGCTCACTGAGTTTAAGGAAGCATTACAAACCCATCTGAGTGCTAAAGGAACAGAAAGTAAAAAGCAGTAAGGGAAGAGATTGCTCAGCTATTTGTAAAATAGCAGAGTTGGGACAGCAGGGTGATAAAACTCTAGAGCTCACGCAACTCCCCAAGTCCTGTGCTAGTCAGGCACTCTCTAGCACACAGGGCAAAATGTTTGCAAGTCTGATCCACAACTGTGAGGGAGCACTTCCATTGTGGGTGGGGAGCAAGTCCCCAATCCATCTGACCTTTAGTTGTCTGTCCCCTGCTCCACCAGTGCCTGTCACAAAAGGAAGCAGCTGTAAGGAAAACATTATCTTTTACAGGCACAGGTCTGTAAAATACTAGGTCTCACAGCTTCGGTAGGCATCTCTCACAGAATGTCAGCCTCCAGAGCCCCGTCCCATTGTGTCATGTCAGTGGTGTTTCATGGGAACTCCCCAAATCCTAGGATGACACAAATGCTTTGTTCTGCCTTGAGTTTACAATAAAGAGAAAATGAAGATTTGGATACTTTTAAGAATTAATTGATTCAAGTTCACATTTACACAATAGGCAATGTTGTTTTTATCATAAAAGAACAATGTTTTTCAATATAAAGTAGCAGTGCTTTCTTATCTATTGGATTTGGGACTGGCTGACAGACTACTGGAGTCTTCATTTTAAATGTTTTCAGAAGAAGAGCAAGTGAAGCCAAACTAATCTGAAGGGTTTTTGCTCAGCACCAGTATTAAGGTGGCTAGAACAGGTTCAAACCAACTTGTCTTTGCACTCTCGAAGTAGGCTTTTCAAATAGAGCAACTCCACCTTCTTACAGGATCTCAGAGTGGCCAGATTTCTTGCTTGGAGGCTGGCTTCTACTTGAATAAGAGCGCCAAGAAGCTTACAGGAAAACTATGAAGCCCTAAGGACTTAGACTTGGAACCCTGAATAACATTTCAACTGCAGTCAATAAATGCTTATCCAGATTCAGGGGAAGGGGACAAGCAGATGCTACTTCTCAGGGGACTAATGTCATGATGCACAGGAGGAAGGGAAGGTCATTTTAGAGACAAGCTGCCATCACAAGCTCTTTGATCCTTTTTCTGCTGGTTGTTTTCAGAATATTAGGTCAGAAAGGACCACTGTGTATCACAACCCTGGTAGGCACCTCTCACATGGAATGTAAGGCTCTGGAGCTGAACCACATTATGTCACATTTCAGTGGTATTTTGTGGGAACTCTGCAATTCCTAGGACTCTGGATTCTTAGAACTTTGCTATCAAAACTAGTTTAGCTTTCAGTACTAAGTACCAACACAGACCATATTTCTTATATGTATTTACTTTTCTAATGCTAGAAGCTATAACAAAGCGTACATATTTGATCACTTATACACTCATAAATGGGAAAAACAGTGTAGGCAGTTGTGTCAATGTGACTGCCTCTAGGAAACCAGCAGGTCAAGGGGAATGTGCACGTATGTGTATATATAATGTTATAAATGCATATATATTATTGTGTGAATATGTGTGATGCATTCATGTGAATATATGAATGTATTTATAGATAATGGCATAGGCTAAAGTGCAGTAGCATCATTTTCATATAGAAAAAATTCTACATTTTGAAATTACATTTCTATAGGCCAATATTAATTTTTACTTGCCTTTAGATTGGTAAATAATTCCTGGTGGGTTTTACTTATAGGCTGCACCAAAACTACTTTAAATTATTGCCTAGTTGTTCTAGTGTATTTTTACATGTGTCTAACCTTTATAGTGAAACAAATGGGGCGCACTTTTATCCTACATACTAATGGTAATAACTAGGAAGTGCAGGCGGCTTCTGTATTGTGTTGGAGAAGAACAGCAACAGCTAGGAAGCTGCCAGTCACGTTCTGCCAAGGAAATGTACGTAAGGAAGGTACATAGGACAATGGATGGAAAAGCCGTAAGAACTCTCCACAGCTCCTTAATATGGTATTAAAACGATTTTAATTGTGAGCACACACCCACAGACCTCTAAGGGTTAACTGCACACAATGTAATGAATTCAATAATGATGAGTTAAAAAAGGTCTAATTAGCAAGTAACCACTTTATTATGAAAGAAAATGGTAATGAATTTAATAGCTCAAAATCATTAACAATATTTAGTTTGCTGGTACTTGTTCTCTATTATCCTCATTAATATGAACATTTAATATGTTTTAAAATGGATTTGTAATACTTTCTGTGCCATGAGGTTACACTGACAGAAAGAGTGTAATTATTCTGCTAATTGTTATCACTGTATGTTTATGCTCTGAATAGAAGTATATTTAGGTGTTAATACCAAAAAAAAGTAATTAAGAAAGGAAAGATTTAAAACCTAATTAAACAAAAACTAAAAAAAAATATCAGGCCACTATAAGAAAAAAATTTATGAAGTAATTGCTTTGGAAAGTATTTTTTCTCTTCTTATTAATTCATTTTTCTATTGTTATGGATTTCTTGAAGGAAAGAATTAAGTTATCTAAATGAAAACTTGAACAACAAAAAAGAAGAATTTCTAGATTTGCACTCTGCAAAGAGAAGTAAGTTCTGCAATGTGCCCAGCTGCGGTGACATAAAAGTTTTTCCCAAGCGCCTTCAGAGGGCTCAGAACCAGCAACACAAGTGGGCAGTAGGAGGTCCACTCTCTTCCCTGGAACTTTCCTTAAACACCTCCTATGTCCCTGTTGTCCCCTCAACATCTTGACACACAGCCTGGGAAAACTCTCAAACTGTCATTGTTCTAAGATTCAGAAGAGTATTGTTCTCCAGTACCTTAGTCACCACAACCTCCAAAGGTAAAACAAACAAAAAGTGTTTGAGCCAAAGATCCTCACAGAAGGAAATATCACAAGCTATAGCAGAAGATAAACATTGTTTGAAAATCATTTAACACTGTCAAAGATGGAGGAGAAAGCTAGAGCAAAACAACTAACGCAAGTCAGCAGTTTCTCAATAAGGTACGTTAAATCTTTTGTGAAAAGAACAGGCTGAGATACCACCAACCACTGTTGGTAGTGTGCTCTTCCTATTGAGGTCAACTTGAAAATAGAAACTGGGAAGACTTCTGTAACGTACCAACCTAATGCATAACTTGACTGTACTTGATGCAGGGCACCTTTGCTGGGCTTTACTATTGTGTTTAAGGCTTTAAATTCTTTCTTTTATGTATAGGTAATTTTGATTCTTATTTTACTTTGGGGGATCAATATTAACTGAGTAGGTACTGGTTTTTTATTTTCTACAAACTATTCATTGCTTTAAGAATTTCATTGCACTTGGCTTTTGTGTCGCGGGCCCAGATCTTGTCCATGGGCTTTAGTGACTGCCCAGCAGAGAGCGTGTTGGGAAGTCAGGCTAGATCCTGTGTATACTAGCCTTTCCACCACATTTCAGCAGCTTGTATTGCTATCAGCTTGGTACTACATTATGCTCATCCTGTTGTTTTACACAGAATGATTGCTAGAAACAAGATGCTCTACACTAACATTATTTTCCTGGATGTAGGTTTTAAAATGTTAAATATATGGTAGGCAGACATTTTATGTACTTAGATCTACAAAATAGGCCATCCCATAAGCCATTGTCTTATAGCTAAAAGAGATCAGTGAGAGAACACTTAATAAAATGGAGACTTTACTGTCCAGCACACAGTGTTAATATTCATAGACTACTGAGTAGGATCTTTCATCGCAACACCTTTACTCACTCTTTCTCTTTGTATTAAGAACATCTTCAGTAGTATTGCCTGATTTTAATTGCATTTTGAGGACTAATAATTGTACTCACTTTGATGATTCAACTACTGCTTATCAAAATAGACACATAGGAAAATCTTACCAAATTTTGAAAAGAATGGCTGCAGTTGCTTCAGCATGTGTGACAACTTTCTGGACCAGGAGCATAATCTCAGCTTCTCAATATCAGTGTTACCATGAATGGAGCGAAGTGTAACTACAATATAATTTTTATAGTTTGAAATTATTCTTTCTTTAGGGCTTCAGTAATATTAAGAATACCATCCAAGAAAGACGGTAAAGAAGAAAAATGGTGATCTGTTTTAAAATGTGGAAAACTTACAATATCCTTTACTCTATGCCCTCCACTCTCTTATTTTACTTACCCTTCCCCCACCAAAATGCAGATGACCCTCACTGTGAGTCCTTCCTGGTATACCCACTGTTTTTGCAGTCATACTTATATTCCCTGACCAAATTTACATGAAGCAGGCAAAGTTTCAGATATCAAAGGACCTTTGGATTTCTATTTGCACTGTGCTTGAAAAGGATTTAATTTCCAGAATCAATCAATTAATAAACATCTACACTTTGAAAGCAGGCTCTGGCACTTGACTGTGTTAAGCACAGTATCAGAAGCACAGGATCCAATGGTAACGCTTCATGGCTTCTTCCTCGCAGCCACTCTGTTAATATTACAACATATTTACTTCCTTCAGTAACATATGTGTCTTCATTTCTGTGCTCAATAAACAGATTTTTTCAATATAGAAAATGTAATAAATGAATGATGTAAATTATAATCCACATTTAGAGTCATTAATTATCCAGCAGACAAACTGTACTCTGAAATGTTTCCATGCAAGCACCAATACAAAAATATACCAGACCTCAAGGGCCTGAGTTCAATCCCCAGTTCTAAAATATATATATATATATATATATATATATATATA